>CM066036.1:818489105-818673795 GCA_033557465.1 Ichthyophis bannanicus
AGAATGGTCCTAAAAACCATGCTATTGTGGGTCAAGAAGTGTTCGCGAGAATCGATGTAGTCCTGCATTTGTAGCTTGTACGTGCTTTTTCAATGCTTTTGGCAATGAAAGGAATACTGGAGATGAGCCTATAGGAGGTTTGGGGATTTTGGGTAAAGTGCGGGATTCTTTAATATGAATATGTTGGAGGCAACACTGTTTGGGGCATTAATGTCCTTGAGTCAGTGAGGAGGATACATTGTTGCTTCTGTGGAAGATAATACTTCGTTAGGGAAGTGTGATCCATGATCCCAGGCCTGGGTCAAGAGGTGAGTTTGTTAGTTTTAAGTTGGGAGTGAATAGGTTCCAAGTGTGAAGGGTGATACGTTATTAAAGGTAGGACCACCTGTGGCCCTAAAGGAGTCATTATTGTTTGCTTCTAATGGTTTTGCATCATTGGTTTGGTAGTTGCTGAGCTTATATTGGTTTGGAGGAACTTTGCCATGCTGTGAGGGCAACGGTGTGGTTGTTGTTTGAGTGTGGAGCTTTTTTAATAGCTGCTATTGCGATACCAAAACAAGTTCTCTGGGGCCCAATTTAAGGAGGATTTAATGAGCTTTGTATTGTATTCCCTTTGTTTTGTATGTCCCCCTCCCCCCCTGTACTAGTTAGGGGGCAGGGACTATTGATGGATGTGTGGCATTAAAGCTCGCCAAGGCGGACTGGGTTCCTGGAGTGTGCTCCATCTCCACTCTTGTGGTTGCAATATGTACTTAAGCTCTGCCGTCGTGTGAGTACCATGGGGCTTGGTGCAGTCTCTTGCTTGCAGTGTTGCTTGGAGTGAACCACGTTATGTTGTGTCATTATGATGATAGTGGGATCTTTTCGGTTTTGTTCAAAGTGCATTCTAATTTGAGCGTCTGTTGGGTATTTGACATGGTGCCAAGCAGAATAAATCTTGCTTGGGAAGGAAGGTCCATTAGCCAAAGGGCAACAAAATCCTGTGTTATGTTGCCACAAAGGGGGTATAGGTATTGTTAGGAGTGGATGAGTATGTTCGGTAAAGTAGAATGAATGATGTGTTGGCTCTGCTCTCCTGACAGAACAGAAGTGGTGTGCGGTTTTGGGAAGAACAGTATGCGAACTCAGTAATGTAAACTCACGATAACCAGGGTGAAGTAGCATTTACATAAAAAAGCAGTCATGTGAATCGGATAGGTCAAGTAGCACTTCCGCCGGAACTCCGGGTATCTTTGTTTTTCAGCACCTCAAGTCAAGTACTAAAACTTAAATTCAGTCATGGACCACAACATGATTCGTGAAGAAGGTCCATTTATTCAACCATTTTTCCTTTTTTAAAACAGTAAAAAAACATAAAAACATAAGAAGACAGAGAGACCCCATTTATACTGGGTCAGACCAAAGGGTCCCACTCCAAGCCCAGTTAGCCTGTTTCAAAAAGAGGCCAATCCAGGTCACCAAAGTACTTGGCGAGGTATCCCAAAAGGTATTGTTGCAATCAACAGAAGCGTTTGAAATTCTGGCATCTAACCGGAAAGACAAGCACATCGTGGGTCATTAAAATAATCAGGGATTCCTCTTCACAGAAATCCATGAAGGCTTTTCATAAAAACAGAAGAGAGTATGAGCTGGCATTACTATTTGGTTTCTATTTTAATTGAGAAGCCTACGAGGGAAGACCAGTATGGTGCTGGACCCTTTGAACATCCATGTTCTCTCCCCTTGCTTAAAGTCATACGGACTGGCATCCCAAAGCAGGGTGCGTTACTGTTCTTTAAGGGAAAGAAAGGGCTGGTCCAGATCTCTCCACTATCTAGCCAAACGTTGCATATTATGCATTTGTCTAACGCTATACCAATATGTACTATACCGCTCGACTTTAAGTTAAATGGCCAGTGTGATTGGTACACGATGCTCCTAACGACTTAATAAACACACAGACCGAATTTTAAAAGGTATTAGACCCCAGAGTTTTTATCCAGGCTGTATACCCAAAGAATTCCCATTTCCCCTTCCAAGAGATTGAGAATTTTCCCAACGTTGCAGTTGTAAAATACTTACGAAGGGCAAATTCCTTCCCATGCGGAGGAAACAGACTGCTCTCTCACACAGTTCTCCAAGGACTGAATGAAACTCAAAAAATAATGTGTTACAGGTGGGAGAATTGACAGCCCGCGCGAAAACCCCCAGAGGAGGGGAGAGAAAACAGTGGACAGTGGGGTGAGAGGGACACTCCTTCAGAATAACAGTGGGTGGGCATAAGGCCGTGACATGTAGCGGCGTCACTAATTGATTATGTTAGATTAAACATTACATAACATAACGAACATACTAGGTCAGACCCAAGGGTCCCATCAAGCCCAGCATCGCTGTTTCCCAGCAGCCAGGTGGACAATCTTACCGATTCAACAAGTACCTGTTAGCATTGTCCCCAGGAAAGACAACAGGCTCCTACAATGATGTGGATTGCGGGCAAGCAGTCGGATGTCCTTTAATAATGGTTTATGACCCTTTCCTCTCAGGGAAGTGTCCAAACCCGTTTTTTTAGGAAACCAGCTACACCTAACAGAGCTTTTACTACATCCTCTGCGTAACGAATTTCCAGAGTTTGATTACATGTTAAATGAAAAAATTGGATCCCCGTGATTAATATTAGGCTTAAAATAGCTTCAATCTGCATAGTCCCCTAGGTCTTTCTTTTCTATATTTTTTATTGGTGTAAACAATTTGATGCTGACGTGTACCTGTTCCAGTTCATTCATTAATTGTATAGACCTCTTCATATCTCATTTATCATATCGTAGGACGGAGGTTGGTGGCTAGTAATTCTGGTCATGAGAAGGAAGAGCTGGGACCTGGGCGTGTGATGTTTCCTAGACTGATCACTTTAAAATGTGCAAAACCGCTTAAACCGAGTCAGTAGGAAACGACGAGTGGCCAAAACGCCAGACACCCAGAAGGATGCTTTGGGTGCCTTAGGGGCGGAGGAAGGGGAGAGGAAATATGCCCAGCCCAGTGAAAAAAAGAGTAAGATCTGAGTATCGGAACTCTGTATACTCTTTGGTTGTCTTTGATTGAGGTGAGACAGGTTTGGGGAGTATCATGTTTCAATCTTGGAGACTCACAGCATCTTCACAAGTACTGAACAGGATCGCAGTTTGGGGTGCAGAGGAGTGTACTGACCAAGCCATGGTCAATGGTCTTGTGATAAAACCATATGGGGACAGACCTTTTTTTAAAAAAAGCAGCGATCTTAATAGGTATTACTTTTTAGAAAGAACAGACAGGAAGGCACGGATGGATTTCGCCTAGGATAGAGGAGATGATGATAGAGACGTTTAAATACCTCTGTTGCATAAATATCAACAGGAACGAGAGAGAGCCTCTGTTCAATTGCACAAGTAAGCTCTCGGCATCAACGAGGGAGGGGTGACATAGGTATGAGGGTGAAAAGGCGGCTAGCCGCCTTCAACAGTATATATACCCCCCGCGCAGAAAATATTTCTTAATGGAAAAGCGTGGTAGATTGCATTGGGACTAGTCGTCCAGATTTGTAGTAGAGGACACACAGATTCTGATTTCAAGAACACAATTCGGGACAAACATCAGAATATCTGTGTAAAGGAAAAAGAAGGGGAACTCTAGTAGTTGATATGCGAAGGTGCCAGGATGAGGATACTCTGGCTATGAGGTTCTTTTTTTGCTGTTCATCCTCTTTCTATGTTTCGTTTTACCAGGCCGAACCAAAGGGCCAATTATGCAAGAGTCGATAGAGAGAGCGGAAAACATAGGGGAACTGATGAGGGGAACGGAGGAGGAGAAGGTCAGGATCGATGGAATAGCTGTTGACAACATAGTTGTGACGTACCTGTAATTGGTATGTTCTCCTCGGACAAACGAGGGGTGATACAGCCATCACTCTGTGGGGGTTTACGCAGGCACACTACAATTGGGGTGACGTGTCCAATGAAGCCTAGTTTCCCAGTGCATCTCCTCCCAGCCAGAGTAACGGTGCTTTGGGACCTCTCTGGAGCATGTAGTTGAGTCTAATATTTCTATTCATTTGTCAAGAATATGGGATTCTGGAGAAATGGCATTACTCATCACCATGGAAAAGTAGTTCATGACAGTAGGCAGACGTTAAGATCATTGGAAAAGTGTCCTGCTGAACCATGGATAAACCCTAACTCTAATACCTTTTATTTTTAAAAACATAAAATATTCAAACAAAAAAACCTGATATGGAAAATGCTCATCACAAAAACAGACGATGAGCCAGCAAAAGGAAAACCAAGTAAAGACATTTCTTCTGTTATGTTTTAGACAAAAGTACAACCATCCCTCCACGCACATAAACCAGAAGATGAATGCAATTACTATTCAGGGGACCCGTAAAAAATCTCTAAAATTGAATATACGGCGTTTTAAAAAAACTTATTTTATCTATCAAAACTTTGTTATGGTAAGTTTTTTATTTCACATAATTTGGCAGGGTCCTATGTTCTTCGTTTCACACTTTCCTGGTAGTTGGTATTCCATTTTAGTGTTCTTCTTACCAGGATCTAATTCATTGTTCCCCTTCCATCTTTTTTGCGTCCATGTTTCTCATCTCACGACATTTTCCCCATTCCACCAGATTGAGAACTTTTACCCCTCATGTCTCGCCTTCCCTCACTCTACCAGTCCTTTAGTAAATTCCTTCTACTTTCCCCAAACTATAAGGCTATTCTATCACCACAGCTTTGTCATCTTACATCTATCACCTCATCCCTCGCTCCACTAATTTTTTTGCGTTTCTTGCCAAGTCTCCTTACCTCCACTCAGAGACAAATCTCTTGATATAAACACTAAAGTTCGCTTGGGGCATCCAACCCCTTTCTTAAAATTCATAAGACCTACGCTACCCAATGTTAACTCATTAGACCGCTTTTCGCACGCCCTTCACAGGTCTGTTCCCATTTTGTCTGACCCTATTACCCACTGCCTGCTCAAAACCCTTTTGCGCCTAGGACGCCTCCAGATACACTTAAAACCATCGTTTCTAGATTCTTTCCTCAGACCATTTCGTTCCCTCATGCTGTCCGTATCCCTCTTCCACAGTCACTCTTCCCCGCCTCTAATATATCCAGATACTACTTATCTACCTTTCTTCTAACCACCTATCTCCTTCCTTCTAGGACACCCATTTCTACTGCTTCCCCCCCCTACATACCATACAAATAGCGCTTCCTATCTTCTCATCCTCTACTCCTTCCCTTCTTAGCTATTCTCCCCATCTTCAGACCCCCTCTTCCATCACTTCAGTATGCTTGTTCACCATCCGCTCTTCTCTGCTCCTTGTATCAATCCCTCCTTCCATCCCTTCAAGGTCCTTCTTCTCACATCTAACTCTAGACACTTGGACTTAAATTCTCCACTCTTCCCTTTCTTCACTCTGATCACTTCTTATGACTTCCTTTCCTGCCATCCATCCACATCTGTACCCCGTTTTCAGTCTCTACTTCAAAACTCGTCCCCCTTTATCAACACCTTCACTTCCTTCTATCCTTCTTATCTAAATTCTCATCCCCTTTCATCTCTGCCAATCCTGAGGTCCTTCTTACCCTCATTTCCTCCGTCAAGGAGGGCTTTTGGCCACAGCCCGGGCTCTTTCTTATACATCCACTCAGCACTCAAGCTGGTTCCTGTCACCACTCCCATCTAATTGCAACTCGCATTCAACCTGTTGCCACGCGGCGGCCAGTATGGTGAGTTGAGCTATATGAAATCTCGCGGATCATGGTCGCGGACTGGCTCTGTGGCAAGCAGGACAGTTGAATTTGTGCTATTTTATTTAAGGGCATTTTCCTGCCACACAGAGCTCTAGGGTGAGGAAGGATGTGGTGGGATTGTAACCAAATTCCTGCCCGAAAAACTCCCGTGATTCCATGATCAGATTGCAAAACATTTGGGGGGGTTTATCCTTGGTTGAAAAAGCCATAAGATGGCGACTTACCATAGCCTCATCGTGGGTTTTTACTTATGGGTTCTGGCTGTTTTTACAGGGGCCTCCATGGAGCAGCAAATCCTCTTTTGTCCGTTTGCTAGCTCTAAAGTGACCCTGGTTCAAGACTGCCAGGAGCTTCTTTTTGGAAAAATTAACCGTCTCTGAGGGCAGTTTCTCACATCTGGGCCTTGCCTTTCTGCAAAGGCTTTTGGACTCGGCAAACCACCAATTTTTATGCTTGGACTTTCACCCAACGGGAACTATATGGGGAAAAGTGGACCAGATCTCGTTGGTTTTGTTGAAAAGTGACCATCTATCGAAGGTTTTCTGCACAATAGCTAGCAAGGTAATTTTCTGTATGTATTACACATGGGAACCTGCTTTCGAAAATTACTGTAATAATGCCACATGCCACACTCGGTTTTCATGGAGCTTACAATCTAGACAGTAGGATCACGATTGATAAACAGGCCAGTATCAAGAGCACAGAGATAAGAAGCTTTGAGTGCACTGTTTGGAGGATCCCTCGCCACAGGCCTCTGATGCTGTCCTATGTGAGTTGTCAGAGCTCTCAGAAATGAAGGGAAAGAAAACCTGGAGCCTTGAAACCTGCTCTATATTAACACATAGCAGTACAGAAAAGATGGATGAAAGGGAAGCCTTGGGCCTGTGTAGTTAAATGCCCCAAACCTCCCGGGCGGAGTCAGCTAGAGCCAGAGTCACGGAACACGGGTAGCTTCAGTCTTGGGGTTAATCCCCATTGCATGCAGGGACTTGTAGTCTTGCTTCTCTTAGGCAATGTATTTTCTGAAAATCAGCAATCTACAAGTTCTATGCTCTGCAATTTGAGAGTTTAAACCAGGGACTGGATCAACTCTGGCAGATCAACACGGAGCATGTTGGTGACCTACATATCGTCCTATCCCATGCACAGCATCACGAGGGTTAAACTGCGTTCAACAGCCTGATCTTCTCCTCCGGTTTGTCGCATTGCATGCATGGCGAGGCTCGGGAACTATAGTGCCATGCTTGCCATATGGGCACAAGGGGGGCCAGATGCAGCCTGCTTTGATGATGGTGGCCCCCTACCTGAAAAGCTCCGCAAAGCCATATAAAGCCCACCCCTCCTTACTTTAAAGCCATGGCTTGATTTATTAAGCTTATTTCCCCCATAGACATCCCCATGGGACCACAGCCGTTAATAAACCAGGCTCCAGGATTCTAAGATGAAAGGTCTGAGAGACCTCTGAATATGAAACTGTGGGGAAAATTTGTCAAAAGCCTAAGCTCGCAGAGGGGCAGCTATCTCCTTGGAAGAGACCGGGCTGTCTTCTGTCAAAAAACCCTGATTGAGTTGGGCCCGGGTGGTTAGTTTTTGCAGTTATAACAGAACAAACCATTTCATGGGAGCAACGATATCCAGATCGCTGGGAACTTTCCATGCAACCTTGAAAATTTTTAACCCGGGTAGAGTTGGATGCACATGTGATGTACCTTATGCTCGACTCTGTGGCTACCCCTGGCCTGGGGGCTATGCTAGATAAATTAGGCCACCACGGTTATTGTACTCTCCCAGATCACTTGTTCTCCCAACGTGTCACACCGTCACCCCCTCGGTTGTGACACCGGGATCTGTATATGTCCATTGCCTGCACACAGTTCTATCCTTTTTTTAAAACAAAAATCCAGAGAATAAGAAATTATCCTGTTCTAAGGATCCCACGCCTATGAATCCATAGGCCTCCTTTGAAAACACAGATGATATCTTTTTCTTTGGATGGGTAGATATAAAAAGGTTAGCAGCAGGAAATATGAGAAATCCAAGTTCATTGCCTGGATGCAGGAGTTCTGTGGCCTATATCCACAACACATGTGGCCACAGGTCCATTATGGATGCATTGGACACCGGAACAGCCTAAAGTTCAATGACATTCGGCATCAGAGAGTCTCTGTACTAAAATGCTCTAACACCGCATTATTTAATATCATGTTTCTCTTAGCCAGTAGTGCTTTCATGGTATTTTGTCCTAACCGTTGTAAGGGGGCAATGAATTCCCCATACTAAACCGTATAGTTGTCAGGGCTTAACAGGCGCTGACTAGCAGACAAATAGACAGTGCGCGGAGGATATTATAATGACCCTGTACAGAGGGGGGCACGCCTGATGAGCTGCACGTATCGCCTCTTTTATGGAACGGGCCGTGTCTTGTTTCTCCTTCCTTGTGAAAAGTCCACATTGTTATGGAAAGGAGGTCCACTGTTTTGGTGCCAGTGTGGGGCTTGTCTTTCAAAATATCCCTGCGGAAATAAGCCTGAGGAACCATGGATCAAAACCATGGATCAAAGCCTGCTCCTATCTGGCCAAGCCACAGCTCTCCCAGGCGGGCTCGAGCTCGCCGGAGCCGGAAGCCGCATCTCAGCAACGTGCTCAGCCCAAACGGGGCTGCCAGCACAGGATACAAGAAGCGCATTAGGGCGTGAACGCCATCTTCAGCCGCCTTCTTTGGCCCAGCCACAACTCTCCCAGGTGGGATCGAGTCCACCGGAGAACGGAAGCCCGCCTCCGCCAACGTGCCCCAGCCCAAGCGAAGCTGCCGGCACAGGATTAAAGCGCGCCATCGGGTGTCGCTGCCACCTGGCGGGCAGTACATGAGGGCCTCGCCAGCGAGGGGCCTTTGGAATGGCCCTTGGGCCGGTGGCCCGAAACCCTGAGGCCCCCTACCCCCTGCAGTATCGACCCGCTTGGCCTAAACCCGAGCGACCAGGAAAGAAGCCAGCGAGAACAGCCTCCCAAGTAAGCAACCCACACAAACATCCCACCGCGACGGTTAACCCTAACTGCTCAGACAAATACAAGGTCTCCCTCTCCGTACCTCCCCCCTCTTCTTCCCCCCTCTACCGTCCCCCCCCCTCCTCACACCTCCTTCGGCAATGGCTATAGAACAAGTGTCAGTAGTAGAAGCATTGGAAACGGCCACCATTTACTGGCTTACCTGTTTTACTGCTTCCCGTGGTAGTGCATTGTTTGGCACATTTACCTGGCTGCTGTCGTACAGATTCACTTAACTGATTTATAGAGTGTTTGATAGTCCAGAGTCCTTGCCTGATTTACTTGCCTGTGATCGTACAGATTACTTGCTTTATTATCACTGCCTGTGATAGTACAGCTTGTTTGGTGAATTTACCTGCCTGCCCAAAGGCGGACTAATCAGCACGCTCTCCGCTGGCACCTGATGAGGTGCTAGACCCAGGAACGGCGCCTATCACTCATCGCCTTTCGCTGCTGCTCCCTCCTTTGGCTGGTCCAGCAGCCACAGGCCTTCTCTCCTCCGATTGCAATTCTATATTTTTTTCCCCAATTGCTACAGAGCCATGGGAGGAACTGGTCAAGTACCCCACCACCACATGACAAAGGAAGCTAAGCCCCCCCCCTCAACCCCACCTTTTTATACAGCGCCCCGCCTGCAACATTCCAACAAAGCCAACCCACGGAAGCACCCCCCACCCCCACAACCAAAAAATGTACCCCTATAAACGCGGCGCGCAATCCACAAGGAAATGGCCAGCTATCTCAGCACCCTGATACACTTCTCCATCGCTCTTTCGACATACTATTGATCACAGAGACGTGGGCTATTCAAAACTCCGATACACAGTCTCTCCTAACTTCTTAAGCTGCTTACCCCTACCGACCTTTCACAACCCACACATGCCCATAGAGCCAGTCCGGAGAGGTGTGGAGGAGCTGCTCAGAACTCACCAAAAAACAAAAGCAGCTCCAATTCCAACATGACTCATTTGCCACTAGCACAAGTGCCGCCGCTTACAATCACCATAGCCAAACAAAGCCAGTGCTCCATACTTCTTTCATACTGTATAGAGCCCTGGCAGCTCCGCAGGACAATCTGTCTCAACAATAATCGTACATCGCCTGCAATTGCCCGGAACCCACAAACGCCATAGTTAGTTCGATCTAGGCGACTTCAACCTGCCGGCCCTACAAGACACACACATCAAAACGACTTCCTCGAAGCTCCTCAAGGAGCTAGGCGTCACAAGACAAACTACGGTCCCACATAAACTACCCACGTGAAAGGAAACAAGCGTGGACCTAGGTATCCCGATCCTTCCACATTGCAGCCGTTGACTTCATCCCACGACCCGCCGCGCCTGTCCATAACCCCAGTTCCCCTGGTCTGACCCACAACCACTAACTCAGATTCCAAATACCGTTGTGAACCACCACAGCCACAAAAGCCCACATAATGTTCCCGCCCTCTGACATCCCCCAAAAAAGCACCAATATGAAGATTCAGGACACTTCGAAAAAGAAGAAATCCTGAGTAACATTTAACCCTCGGCTTCATCATGACCAGCACCCTCGACTCAAGGAAATGATCTCCAGCTAGGATAATAGCCTTTTCTCAGCCTACCATTGCTCAACTACCCCCAACAAACAAGCCTCCAAGAACTGCGAGAAATTGTCCCTCCTCGACACCTAAGCGAAGTTGGCGAAAAGACGATGGCACTTTCGTGTCACGCTTCCCACCGAGGACCAGAGTATGTCATTGATCAAAAACTCACATCTTATCCCAAGAAAACCCCCCCGCGAAGCAGTCCCAGAGCACCAATGACGGCCCATATCTCCACACCAGACCCTCCTGAAACGATCTCTAAGTAAAACAACAGACTTGTTCAATCTTGTCAAGGACCTTAACCCAAAAGACAACCCTGATCACCAACCAACCAAGCGAGCTCCAACTCCGGAATTTGGCGGACTACTTACAATCAAAATCATGCCAGACCCAACAGGGACACACCATCCCACACCACCTCACATGAGACACCATCACCCCAACTCTGCGGACCACCCTTCTCCACCCATCCAAGAAATGCATTGAGCGATTACCCATCGTTGACCTCATCTCAACACCACCACTGCACCAAATGACCACCTGCCCAGCCTTCTGGATAAAAGCGCTACGCAGCAAATTCAGCCCATTCTTAGCCAGACTCATGGAACAGTCATTCTCAACAGGCTCGTTCCCGCATAGGCTGAAACACACTTCCATCAGGCCGCTGCTGAAAACAAACAACAACTGGAACCCCAGAAGGTCGATTCGTACAGGCCAATATCAAGCATCCCACTACTTGCCAAGATAATTGAAAAGATAGTCCAACGCCAAATCCAACACCACATCGAGACTGCTGCTCCTCTGGACCAATGCCAGCATGGATTCAGGGAATCTCAGGGGTGGAATCTCCTTACCACCCTCTTCAGTACCTTACTCGCTGGAACTGACAACACCCGACAAGAGTTTGCCCTTATCTTTATGGATATAGCCGTGGCATTTGACTCCAGAAGCCACGAGCTCCTCTTGGTGCGTCTCAAGGAGAAGGGGATACAGGAGACAGCTCTAACTGTTGCAAATCAAACCTGACTGACAGATGGCAGCAAGTACTATCCGGCGCTACACCATCAGAACCATTCCATCAGAGGCAGGGAGGACCGCAGGGATCCTCTCTCTCAGCCCTGATGTTCAACATATACATGCAGCCCATCTGTGCCCTTATCCGATCTTTCAACATCGTCTGCCTGGTATATGCCGATGACGTCCTGCGCTACATGCCATTCTCAACACCAGCTGGACTTCTCCCACTAAACAAGCTGCTTTGACGCCGTATCCAACTGGCTCCACACTCAAAACCTCCGAATAAACCACAAAAAGACAGGCGTCCTTTTCATTATGAGGACCCACGGCTTCACCCCTCCTGCCTACTTATAGGTCAACGAAGCTGAGCTGCTAACCAAACCCACAACAGTACCTAGGAGTCACATCAGATGACGGCTGGACATGAAGGCCCATATAACAGCACAGTAAAGGCAGTTTACCACAAGATACGACACTCCGGCATCTACGTCCCCTGCTAGATCAAGAGGACTTTCGGACAATCTCTCAAGTGCTGATAATCCCTCATTTCGACTATGCCAATGCAATTCTACAAGGACTCCCGCATACCACCCTGAATCCACTCCAACTCCCATTGAATGCTGTGGCCAGAATTCTACACGGAGCTTCCAGGAAGGATCACGTAACACCAATCCTGAACCACCTCCACTGGCAACCCATTCACTGCAGACTCTCATTTAAAAATTCTATTAATGACCTTCAAGGCCATCAACAAGCTCTCCTCCACCTTGCTCATGGAGCTAATCTACCTCACGCCCCCTAACAGATCCAGAAGATCCGCAGCGGTCAACACACTGGTAATTCCGAATGGCAACAACAAAATGCACCCAGGCAATGATAAAATGGGGATTTAGGTTCTATGCACCCAGATGGTGGAATGCCCTTCGCCCAACATCCGGGCAATCTCCGACCGCGCCCAATTTAGGAAGACACTGAAGCACCATCTTTGCTTCAAGCACTACTCTGACAACAGCCCACAAACTGCCACCCCATCCACCAGGACTGCCCCTCTAGCACACCCAGCATGTGATGAGGCAGCCATATTCATTGGGCGCCATTAGCAACCATGCATACCATGTAAATAGCTTTTGTAAATAGTCTCTACCATCGATAGTCCCGCTCTGACCCTGACTTGATTTCCAACCTGTAAATAGTTATCCTAGTGATGCCCCAGTTACAGCCAACTGTTCCATTGTAAATACAGCGCAGCCTAGGCCGCACTGTATAAGTTACTGCTGTATGTAAACCGCACTGATTTTAAATAGCACGGTATAAAAGAGACACTAAATAAATAAAAATAAATCAAGAGCTTTGCAGTTTTACGGCTCATGCTGCATCTTCGTAACTGGAACCAGCATTTCAGCCGTTATACTGTTTTCTTCAGGGCAAAGCAAGTGAGCAGTGGATGCCTGTTCTTTCATATGGCTCCTCAAACCAAATTCCTTGGGAAATTTGAATTTGAATTTTGGAGGGAAAGTCCATTGGAGAAAAGGCTGGAGACCTCTCTTGTCCCATAGATCAGAAGATTCTCTGGTGGATTTAAAGATGCTCTCCCTGTAGAGTTTCTTTAATTGTTTTCTTTGGTTTCCACAACTAGTATGATAAACTTTGCCAAACTGGACTTGGTCCTGTGACCAGCTCTTCTCCTGCCTCCTCATCTGCCTGGCATTTGGTGTCCTCTCAAATCTACTAGGAACACCTGTGCTTCAAGTCCTAAAAGCTTCCAAGTACTGAAGGGCTCACTCAAACGGAAAGAGTGCTTTTATAGATGAAGGTATACTGCTGTTCCCCTAGTGTGGGCCCGACGTGACATTATCTGAGAATCACTATGGAGCCAGAGGGTGCTCTGTTCCCAAGCTCTTCCCCTACCGGACCAGCCACTGTTTCTTCTTCTGCCATTGATCCTCAAGTTATAGCAAGGATGAACACAAGAAATTGCTGGCTTGCAGAGAAATTTGGTGAAAGTCTTATTATCTCTAGTCAGACTGCAGGCTGCAGGCCCCAGTGTGGCGCCTGCCAAGCTCCTTTGAACCCAGAGTCTACTCTAGATGCTAAGGTACCTTTTCCTGTGTACTTCTTGGAGAAAACATAGTGTCTTCTGCACCTTCATGAAAAACTATAAATTATACCTGGTACCAAGATTGAACTCCTGTCCCTCAGAGGAAAGGAAGGTAGGATTTGTAGAGCCCCTTTAAAAAGGGATATGAAAATCTTGGCCCTCGATCTACTAGAACAAGAGTGTCCCAAAGACACCACCTTGGACTCTTTTTCCAGGTCATGGTGGTGGTCTATGATGATCCAGTTAGAAGCTCCTCCACTGAGACAGCCTAATGCACCCTGTAATAAGGAAAACATCCCATAGAAGAGTATTATGCTGGCTTCAGGAAGTGGGGTGGACCACTTCAGTTGAAATCTGTGGGCTCTTGATGAGTAAATTCAAGATAAAGAGAAAGATGGAGTGTTGGAGGCCGTAAGGGAGGACTTCCTCATATTATGGATCTTTGTTGGAAGGTCCTGGGCAGTTGGCCATTCAGATCAATCACCATCAGAGGGAAGAAAAGGTGGAGAAAACTAGTTCTTAAATCTACCTGGGCAGCCTCTCCTCTTCAGAGGAATGCATGCAAATTGGTACCACCAGTGTATCTCCTGAGAAAAGGCTTCTCCGCCAAACTTTGGGTCTTTTATGCAAATTTTCCTGGGTTTTGTATGTTTATATTATTTACAACAAAAAATATTTTTATCACTTATTGGTTTTAGACTGATTTTTTTCTTTCTTTTATGGACTCTTGATTGACCTCATTACTATTTATTCTCCTTTTTTATAAGTTCTGTTTTGGTTTTGTTATTTGTGTGTACAGATTCTACGGCTTCTGTTTTATTTCTGATATTGTGCTGTAAAAAATTTGTAGGGCCATAACCCCAGTAGTCCCCCATTCCGCTGTCCATGACTTGCCCAGGAAGTGTCACATGGATGCAATGGCTATGTCAACCTATATTTAAAAGGTTTCTCCTGCTAACTTTTGGAATTACCCTTCACAGAAAATTCCCCTAACAAACCCCGATGGCTGAAATATCCCTATAGTCAATGGGCAAATTTAGTTTCTCAGAGAAAGTTTATCCAGACAAAAAAAGGTGATGCTGTGGACGTTCTGGAAATGTGATTCTCTTGGGCCCATCAGTACTGGTATTAAGTGCTGGCTGGACGGAATTTTCTGGGTCTATGGTTATTCCAGACAACTTTGTCCTGGTTAACTTTAGATGAGAATCTAGTGGATATCCATATAAAGTTAACTGAATAAAGCTGTCCAGTTAACCTTTCTCAGACACAGCCTGCTGAATATCGGCCTTCATATGGTTATACACTTACAGACAGACAGGACACACATATAGCTATTCAAATAAGCACCACAACACAAAAAGGACACACTCACCATCTTACTGAGAATGATACACCATTGCTGGCCCTTCTGACAAGAAGTTACCCTCATGGCAGTCATATTAAAGAACTGAGATTATTCTTACAATATCAGCTTTCAGAACTATGATGCAATCTATGGTTGCATTGATTCTGGAATGTAGCAGGTCTGTATTCTTAAAAATAAATCTCTTTTAAAATGACATTTGCTACTAAAGGCAAGGCTGAACAAGAGGGAGAGTGTTGCTGGAATTTTTGGCAACTAATGTTGGCGACATATTAATTTAAATTTAATTTTAATTTAAAACAATTATTTACAGTGGGTCAACATTTTTATCACCTTTGCATTTTAGGGATGTTGTGTACAATATCTTGAGAAATAATTGGAAATATCCCAATTATATTTCATCATAATATTTTAATGGTATGTTCAAAGGTATACAACAACAAAAAATAAGATGTCTGTGTAACTTAGATGTAGTAATTTCTGAGAAAAAAAACAAAATATGACCTGGACAGGATTAATGGCACCCTTCACTAATATTTGGTTGCACAACCCTTGGCAGTGATAACAGCCTCCAAACATTTCTTGTAGATGTTTCGTAGATCTGTCTGCTGGTAGTTTCTCCCACTCTTTCAACAGCGATTTGTTCCAGCTTATGAATGTTTCCAGGATTCCTTTTACCAATGGCAAATTTCAGCTCTTTCCAAAGGTTCTCGATTGGATTGAGACCAGAACTCATTGCTGGCCAGTTTAAAACATTTGTTCCTTTTTAACTATTCTTTTGTACTTTTGCATATATGTTTTGGGTCATTGCCATGTTGGAGAACCAACAACCTTCTACCCATACCTAGCTTTCTGACACTAGGGTGCTTGTTCACAAAGCCGCGGTAGCGGTTTACGCCCCATATCGGAGCCGCGGCCCCCATGAATTCAATGGGGCCGCGGCTCCGATATCGGCGGAAGCAACTACCGCGGCTTTGTAAACAAGCCCTAGGTAGCAAATTTTGCTCCAAAATACCTTGGTAGTCCCCTGACTTCATGATTCCTTTAATATATTCCAGACCTTCAGTCCTAAGGCAGCTAAACAGCCTCAAAACATTATGAATCTCCACCATATTTAACTGTAGGGAGAGTGTATTTTTCCTTATAAGCTCCATTTCTTTGCCTGTAAATGTACGATGGTCTGCATGGCCAAAGAGATCAAGTTTGGTTTCATCTTCCACAGAACATTTCCCCAGGAGGATTGTGGTTTCTCAAAGGGCAAAGATCAGGTGTGCCTTTTTATGTCTGTCTTTGATCAGTGGGGTCCTCCTTGACTTTCGCCGTGAAGTCCTTCTTTGTTAGCGCACAACATATGGTGTGGGTTGAAACCACCACTCCAGATTGCTCCAGGTCAGCCTTGAGCTCTTTAGATGTTGTATGTGGTGTTTTTCCAACATGTTCACACTACTGTAACCTTCAAAGACTTCTTGGATTAATTTTCCTCTTCCTACCACGTCCTTTCCTTGGAGGTTCTGGACAGTTCCATGAACAAAAAAAAACTTCTAAATAACATTGCAAACTGTAGACTCAGGAATCCCAAGGTCAATTGGAGATGGCCTTGTACCCATTGAAGTTTGATGTTTGGTGATAATGGCTTTTCTGAAGGTCTGAAGCAGCTCCCTTGTCTTCACCATTGTGAAAATGGAACAGGGAGTGAATGTGGCCATTTTAAACATTAGAGCCCATCATTCACTGGTTGATGTGAGTACTGACAATTGATCACAGGTGTGTCTAATTTTACTGCATGGGAATACGGCTCTTCTGTTCAAACTGATTTGAATTGTTTATAAGGGTGCCAATATTATGTCCTTCCAAATCATAAGCTTCATTCTACAACAAAACATTAGTAGGTGCTATACATAAAAATCCACAGGCATAGGGAGAAAAAAGTATCTCAGAACCAATGAGCACCCAAGTCCAGGTCTGTAACAGTAATCATAGGATAAGCTCAGGAACATCAGCAATCCTTAAAACAACGCGCTCTTCGGGAGAGTGTTTGACTGGGGAACAGAAGCGGCTCGAGATTTCCCTGCCGCGGGAGCGGTTTGCAGGTGCCTGGACTTTCTATCACTCGGGCAGGCACAAGGAGAGCAGTCTAGGCTGTGGAGGACACCCCCTCCCCTGCCTCTACTTAATCTGGCAGCTCCAGGTGATTGTGGAGAATGTTTGACTGGGGAACAGAAGCGGCTCGAGTTTTCCCTGCCGTGGGAGCGGTTTTGCAGGTGCCTGGACTTTCTATCACTCGGGCAGGCACAAGGAGAGCAGTCCCGGCTGTGGAGGACCCCCCTACCCCTGCCTCTACTTAATCCAGCAGCTCCAGGTGATTGTGGAGAGTGTTTGACTGGGGAACAGAAGCGGCTCGAGATTTCCCTGCCGCGGAGCGGTTTTTGCATGTGCCTTGACTTTCTATCACTCCGGCAGGCACAAGGAGAGCAGTCCCGGCTGTGGAGGACCCCCCCTCCCCCTGCCTCTACTTAATCCGGCCAGCTCCAGGTGATTGTGGAGAGTGTTTGACTGGGGAACAGAAGCGGCTCGAGATTTCCCTGCCGCGGGAGGGTTTTTTGCATGTGCCTGGACTTTCTATCACTCGGGCAGGCACAAGGAGAGCAGTCCCGGCTGTGGAGGACCCCCCTCCCCCTGCCTCTACTTAATCCGGCAGCTCCTACACGCGGCCGCGTGTCGCGGCTTGCCTGGCGTGGTATAAGGGGCGTGGTTCAAGGGGCAGGATACGCCCCTTTGGCGCCCCTTCGGCGCATCTGAGGAGCCATGAAGCTTTGGTGCTGTAATTGCCATGGGGAAGCGGAAAGCCAAGTCAAACTGCCAAGTCTGAAGTTAAAACATCGGGAGGTAAGACTCTGGGCCCCATAGATAGGCACCTGGCTTCCCTGCCTCCCGCTCTATCGTCTCTGGAAGGGGCTTCTTTAAGCTGTCATTCGCGGACACCACCACGACTCCCCTTGCCTCATTTCTCTTCAACGCCATTGGATTTGTCCCTTGGTGTGGCTCCCCCAATACCACATCCTGTCTCTCCAAAATGCTGTGAGGGTATGCCTCTTGCCCCATTGAATGGGGAAGTGACTCTTAAGGATATTTGGTCTGCTATACCTAATATTGATGTACGTTTGACCACTGCAGTATCTTCTCTTTGGAGGAGTGGCCTAGTGGTTGGGGCAAGGTACTTCAGGCCGGAAGGTCGGGGGTTCAAATCCCACTAGAGGACAGCAACCTTGGGCCGGAAGGGACTGGGGTTTCTAGTCCCACAGGTGCTCCTTGTGGTCTTGGGCAAGCCACTTAACCCTCCATAGCCCATGTTCCCTGTAAAATAGTTATCTCCAAGTTATAATGTCCTGTTCAATGTAATTTCAGTTTGTTCAATGTAAACCGCACTGATGCAGAATAGCGCGGTATATTAAGAGAATGTAAATAAATAAATTTACGCATGCTGTGGTTGATAAACTGTAGCATACTGAACAACAGTTAGCTACTTTTTCCAAGTTTGTGGCCAAGACTGATCTTTCGCTCCAGTCTCGCACAGATAATGAGGTAGCTCTTTTACGTGATTCTCTTTCTATTTCATATCGGACTGGAGGTTCTTGAAAAATCAGTCCTGGGCCAGAAACTTGCGCTTTTTGAATTTTCCAATTACACATCTGTTATCTTCGGATGTTTTGTTGAGAAAATACTGTACTGAGGTCCTTAAGCTACAAGGAGAGTTAGATATACTTCATATGTACTATTTACCTATTCGTCCTTCTCCTGTGGATAATGACCAGGAGCCTTTAGTAGATCTCTTGGTTGGACAGGATCTTACAGCTTTTTTGCAGGATTCTGTTGACAATATTCCCAAACGTGCCACTTTGGTGGTGACCTTTGGGTTTGAATCTGGTAAATTGTCTGTTTTGCCGGCTTATTTTAAGCACTGAGAAATTGTCTTTTGTGGTCAAAAGCTTCTAGTATTTCCGGATGTAGGCAGAGTCACCCAGGTTAGGCGTAAGCAGTTCCTGGCATTAAAATCTCGTGTGTTAGCGGTGGGGGCTACCTTTTTTTTGAAATTTCCTTGTCGTTGTATAATTACTTTTGAGGGTCAAACTTTAGTGTATACTGATGTTTCTCAATTACAAGCATTTGTGTTTGAGAAAAAGGTTAGTTATGTTTTTGTTGTGGTGAGATTAAGCTGTTTCCATTGTGGAGTTTTTTTTATAAAACTCTTTTTTTTCCTTTATTTTGCTTAAATTTCAATGCACTCTTTCCTTGATGTGGGTATTGATGTGGGGTATAATTTTTTTTGGATTTTGTAATTGTTTTTTTCTCTTTTGCTTTGTTTAATATTTATTATTGTTATTCAATAAAGAGCTAAATAAAAGTTATAAAACAACAACAACAACGCCCTCTTCTTTATATCTATACTTTATAGCAGACACTCACTTTAATCTGGCTGAACCTTGCCCATCACTTTTGCATCATATATGTGAAGCACCTCAAAACATCGGCTCTTTAACTCATAGTGATAATCAGCCAGCGATAATCCTTGTCTTTTAACCCCACCGCCACTGCAGACACCTGTACAGCGTTTCGCCTAAGCTACCTCGAGGGGGGGGAGGGGGCAGAACACACTTGAAAACATTGTATCATTCTGTTCGGAAGCCGGCTGAACTTCAAATAACAGTCAAAAAAGAAGCCTTGCACCCAGTTGAGATCGCAGTAGGTAGGTACGAGGCTTTTTTCTTGACTGTTTTCCTAGGGGAGAAGCTTATGATTAGGATGGATTTCTTCTCTTCATTCCGCCTTTTGGACATTTACATTTTGGATTTACCAATAATCATGTCCTGGCAATGTCCCGTTTTTATACTATTTCCTACTAGTTCCTTTTTTAAATTGGTCTTGTTTTATTTGATTCTTTTATGTGTCAGATATGTGTGCATATATAATCCAATGCCATTTTACTGGCTACTTTTTTGTAGGAGATATTGGACATTAAGAGGTTGAATTGCAAGGGTGCCAATGTTAACTACAACTGTACAATACTTGCGATTCAAAGTAATACAGAACAATTCATGTAAAATCATATCAATCTACAATTATATAAGAACATAAGAGATACGTTACATTATCAGAATATAGAAAGACTAGGGGACATGCAATGAAGCTACAGGATAAATTATTTAAGACAAATAAGAGAAAATATTTTTTCACTCAACGTGTAATCAAACTCTGGAATTTGTTACCGGAGGATGTAGTAAAGGCTGTTAGTGTAGCTGGGTTTAAAAAAGGTTTGGACAAGTTCCTGGAGGAAAGGTACAAAAACCATTATTAAAAAGGGACCCAGGATATCAATGCTTGACCCAATAAAAGCAATGTGGAAACCTGTGTCTTTTGGAGAAACAGCTAGGTACGTATGACCTAGATTGGCCACTGATGGAAACAGGATACTGGGTGTGATGGACCTTGGTCTCACCCAGTATGGCATAGATCTACGTTTACCCGTTCCACTCCGTTCATTAATTTATAGACTTCTATCATATCTCCCCTAAGCCGTCTCTTTTCCAGTTTAAAGAGCCCTAACCTTTTTAGCCTTTCTTCATAGGGGTATCCTTCCATCCCCTTTACCATTTTGGTGGCTCTTCTCTGAACCTTTTCTAATAACGCTATATCCTTTTAAAGATACGGCGACCAGAATTGCACACAATATTCAAGGTGCGGTCACACCATGGAACGATACAGGGGGCATTATAATATCCTTTGTTTTATTTTCAATTCCTTTCCTTATGATACCTAGCATTCTCTTTGCTCTCTTGTCCGCCGCTGCACACTGAGCGGAGAGTTTAAATATGTTTATCCACAATGACGCCTAAATCTTTTTCCTGGTTGGTGGTTCCTAATGTTGAACCTTGCATCGCGTAACCATAGTTTGGGTTGTTCTTCCCTAGGTGCATAACTTTGCACTTGTCCACATTAAATTTCAGCTGCCATTTTGATGCCCAGTCTTCCAATTTATCAAGATCCTCTTGCAATTTTCCATGGGTTTTAACAACTTTAAATAGTTTTGTGTCATCTGCAAATTTGAGAACCTCACTCGTTATTCTGTTTTCCAGGTCATTTATGAATATGTCAAAAAGCAGCGGACCCAGCACAGATCCCTGGGGTACACCACTATTCACCTTTCTCCACTGGGAAAATTGGCCATGTAGCCCTACCCTCTGCTTTCTGTCTTTTAACCAGTTCCTGATCCACAATAGTACACTGCCTCCTATCCCATGACTTTTTAGTTTTGCCAAAAAGTCTCAGAGGAGGGACCTTTTCAAAGGCTTTCTGAAAGTCCAATACACTATATCAACCGACTCACCTTTGTCTACCTGTTTATTCACACACTATTGATTACATCAAAATGATTATATGAAAAAATACAGTATCACTTAGGGGCTGTTTCCTACACCGTGCTAGCTGTTAATGTGGTAGATAGCACACTCTATCTGGTCATGTTAGCAGAAAACACATGCAAAATGCAGGTAATGCGCGATTTTCTGCGCTGTGCGGAATGTACGTTATCTCCGTTAGTGGGTGGAATGAGTGCAGAGTTGGCGTGTCTGCAACACACGGTTACCGTGGGCCTCAACTGCAGGCAGTAGCCATCGCATTTGCAGACAGCATGGACACTACTACGGCTACCTACAGTGAATGGCATTAGCTGCATGCAAACTGCTGTCCGACTGTACTCTGCACATTTGGTGTGTCATCTGATCGGGAAATGCTGTGCGTGCCCCCCCAACAGGACAACACACAGTTTTTGCAACTAATGCTGCACTTTCCATACTTTCTTGCCACGTTACGCTGCAAAAGCCTAAAGCGCTTTAGTTAACAAACTCTTCATATCATATAAAATATAATAAACTCCCAGATGAAAAAAAACCCCCATAAAATTCAGGACTGGCCAGTAGGTCATACACTTCCCATATCATAAACGCTTCATTAGGGCCGGTTATTCACAGTCATTTATATGGTTTACAGACCTGTAAACCGTTTTAAATGCCTTAAGTGGATTAGTGCTGCTGAATATATTCCCAGGTACTGCTGCTATTTGTATCGGGGCGTTCTGGGGATATTCCATGGGCGATACCTGGGGATACCTGGTCCGTGGCAATATTCAGCTGTTGTCGGGTTATCGCTCAGCGGCAAATGTAAGGCTGTCCAAAAAATTGAACTCTGAAAAGAATAATAAGAAGACCCTCTTTGTTTTTTTTTTGTCGGAATATAGCTCACCAAAAGTGGGGGGAAGCAAAAACCACCCTCTCGCTGTGATTACTCCATTTTAATTCATTTGAATAAGTAAACTATCTAGTAAAGTTATATCACTTAGCTGTAATGTGCCCCGAGTTCATCTTCACCACAGAAACAAAATGTACAACGTGGCACGTTTCGGGTCTATAGAATTTTTTCGACCCTGCTTTTCAGCTACAAGCCTTTCATTCTACGTGATGCAGGGTCAAAAAATTCCTATAGACCCGAAAAGTGCCACGTTGTACATTTTGATTTTTGTGTGGTGAAGATGAGCTCGTGGGCAGATTACAGCTAAGTGATATAACTTTACTAGATAGTTTACTTATTCAAATGATTAAATGGAGTAATCATGGCGAGAGGGTGGTTTTGCTTCCCCCCACTTTTGGTGAGCTGTACTCCGACAAAAAAACATAGAGGGTCTTCCTTATTATTCTTTTCAGAGTTTCAATTTTTGGATGTTCTTATTTCACTCTGAATAGGGTTCTCCTTGTTTTGTCTTTGTCGTACTTTGAACGCAGCAAAGGGCTGGCCTCAACCTTTGCTGTCGAGGTAACCGGACAGCGGCTGAGTATCACCATTGCCCAGTGAGCTTCCTGCTCCGCAGCTGAGCCAGATATGGCCCCGACATTGAATATCTGGGTTTAGTGTTGAAATGGTGATGATTAGCCACTGTATTGCACTAGCCCGCCGCTTCTGAATATGATCATCACAGGTTAGTCACCTGTTTATTTACTGCCCTTCACAAAACCTTATATGAGTGATGCAGCTTGTCTTGTTTTGTTAACTAGAGTTGACTAGGATCCATGGTCCATTGATCAGTCCTTTTTGGGTGACTGTAGGTCTTTGGAAAAAACGAAGCCAAATTAATTTCGGACATAGCCTAAAGACCACATTTTAGCAAGTTCCTATCTGCTTGAAGGGTATTGCCTGAGAGCACTGCTTTTCTTAGGGATCAGCAACACTAGAAGAACCATTAAGAAGGTGACTGATTCATCACTTCTGACTGGAGAGTAATGGGAGTAATATTCTAGTCACGCCAATAATGGGGGATTACAGTGGCTTTTGTTTGTAGCAGGTTTTGATGGCGTGGATGGATTTTTAATGAGTTTTAATAGCTTTGTTACACAAATATAATACGAGGGCCGTTTTTTTTTTTCAACAACCTCCGATCGCTCCGTGCAGACGCTACGGCGGGCAGGCAGAAAGCGGGCATGCGCTGTAGGCGACTGCGCAGCTCTTGCACTACACACTCCGCCATTGTTGACATTCAGGCGTCAGTCGGCGTTGTGCTACAGCCACGTAAACATGTCCACCATGATTGATGCTCCCTCCAAGTGTGAATTGCGAAGTGTGATTCGTTTTCTAGAGGGTGAAGGTCATAGTGCTGTAGAAATCCCTCGGAGAATGAGTCGTGTGTATGGGGATAGCTTCATGAGTGATGGTGTTGGGCCAAGGACGCAAAATCTGTCATTTCAGATGACCTGGTGCAAACGAGTTGACAGAATGGTTAAAGAAAACCGCAGAATCACCATTAACTGCTTTGTCTACGGAATTTCCAGAGGTTTCAAGGTCTGTTTTGTACTCTATTGTTACTGAACGGTTAGGCTACAAAAAACTTTGTGCACTTTGGGTCCCAAAAATGGTGACGGACGGCCACAAAAGCGCTTTCAAACCAATGAGGACCTTCAAACCAACGTCAAGGACTACTTGAATTCATTGGCGGCAACTTTCTTTGCAGAGGGTCTTGAAAAGCTTGTCCACAGATATGACAAATGTCCTCAATCTCTCGGTGATTATGTCGAAAAGTAAACCGTAAGTGTACAATCTTTTGGTAATAAAATTATTGTTTTATATGAACTTGTCTTTTATTTATAGCCTATCGGAGGTTGAAAAAAAACGGCCCTCGTATATACTGCTTGCATGTATATATCTATTTTCTATTTTTCTGGGCAGGTGTGGGAGAGGAGGGGAGGGGGAAAGATCGGCAAACCCATATAACAAAACTAAACGAAGTTAAATTCATACAGGTCAATATTCAAGAATCAAAAGGACTTATACATTTGAAGGTACATTTGGAGATCAGAACTGAGGCATCAAGGCCACCGTGTTTACAACAGTGACGGTATCTTAGAAACGCCTCTTCTAAAGGTGGAATGGAATAAGGAGGTACAGGGATGTTGTTAGTCATGTGCAGCGGGAGGAGTCTCACAAATGCACATGATGGAAAAATCATTGGAGAATCCCAGCAACTTGCATGACTAAGTGCTGGTATTTTACAACAAGTGCATGCAGAGGCCGGCACTTATACGTGTATTGTAGCCATTTTGCAAGCATAGATATGCAGTAACTTACTCGCCTTCAGAGGGAATCTATTTTTACCTCATTTATTTTGCAGGGGAAAGTAAATATTAGGGGATTGAGCTGGATAACCCCCTTAGTCCCACCTGTAAAAGCCTGGTTGAAACGAGCATTTTTAAATCCTATTTGTGCAGGGAAACAGGTCTAAGTCTGGACAACGGACAATTTTGGTCTTACATGTGAAATTCCCTATATGGAATGGGGGATACATGTGCAGAGCTTTGCCCAATGCAAGCCATGGGCAGAAATACCCCCCACACACTCTGGATGGCAGTATGACAACTACGTTTAAATTGGGACTTTCTAAAATGGGCCATTTACATGTGTATTTGCTTCTAAAATAACCCTTTGGTGGTTGCTGCTAAACATACAAGAGCACTATCTGTGGATTTTCAGCAGCTCACATTGAAAACATAAGAAATATTACCAAACACATAAAACAAGCAAGCATAATAAATGTGATACATCCAAAGCAATCTCAATATCACCATCCTACAGATCTAAGTCTTCCTGGTAGCCTGACTAAAGAAATGTCATGAAGATTAGATGATGCTTTATTGGTTTTCTTAGATATGAGTGCTATTTTTAATTTGGTAGGCCATTTTAACATCTTGTTTACAGGATGTGTGTACTGGGGGGCTCAGTCCCTTAGTGTGGTTTAGGTCATTCCTTTTGGACCATTCTTCTGTACTGATTTGCATTCTTTCCTCCCACAAGTTTTTGAGTTCCGCAGCGTTCTATCCTTGCTCCCACAATCTTCAATCTCTTTCTTGCCACCCTTGCTCAAACCTTTGACATTAATGCTCATTTCTGTGCCAATGATAAACTAAATTGTAGCTATTACTGAGGAAAGCTGCCCCTGATCTGTGCATTTTTCATTCATGCTTGAATACCGTTGGTAAGTGGTTCTCAATGCACCCAAGAAATCAGAGGAAATGTGGATTTAGAGGATGAAGCCTCAGCTTTCCCTAGCGCCGTCTATACTTTGAGGTATGTTTACTAAACTGCGTTAGTTTGATTCGTGTTAGGAGCCGCGGTAGAGCCAGAAATCCCAAATAAGGACATGGGTGGTACATCGTTACCGATAACGCGCGTTACAGAAATTAACGAGTGTTAGAGGGTGCCGTGGCGCGTTACCGCGCGTTAAACTTAAGAAGGCGCACAGACACAAAACACTGAAACAGAGCTGTAGCACAATGGTAACTGCGCTGACTGTTGATACAGGTGTCATGGGTTTGATTCCCCAGTGTGCCTAATGCATAAGGCTGGCTGAGGCATCACCCTGTACATTTAAGTAGTGGAATGAGGAGGCATTTTAAGTTTATTTTCAGTAGTGTTTGCCAGCAAACACACCCTCACAGTGGCGTATCCTAAGGTGTCGCATAAGGCACCCCATAACGTGCTCCCTAGGCTACAGTATCAAGTGCACTGTACGCTGAGGAACCCCATAATGTCCCCGATCGAACACCCGATAAGGCAACCTTATAAGGTGCCGCATGGGGCGCCTTATGAGGCACTGTAAGGTTACAGTATGCTGAGGGGTTGTCGCTGGCAGCACTAAAGTACATTAAAAATAGACAATGCTGCAGACAGCCCTATAAAATAATCCCATGGTGGGTTTGAACCAATGACCACTGGCCCCATAGGTAATGAAGGAACCACTGGGCTACAGCCCCATAGCTGCTAGCATCCCCCTGGATGCCTACTGAAGAGCGTCAGGCCACCACCCAAACCGCCCGCTGTGTTGGCCAGGATCTGGGTCAATGCACCCATACCCATGGTGCACTGCACATGCAGATCAGCAGTCCAGAGATGAACACAAGATGGGGTATGCACCCCCACAGCACCCTGACCCGGTAGGGCGAGATGACTGTGTGTGGCACTGCCACAGAGTAGCCACAGACAGTCACATTGTGCGGGTACTGTGCCCAACCTGAGGTTGAGGTGGGGCGCCCAGCACCAGGTCCACAGCACCTTTCATGGCTGAAATACGCCATGCTGCAGGTCCCCATCAGTGTGTGATAGGTAGTTCCGTTAGACACACCTAGGATACATCTGTGTCCTGCTGTATGTCTCGGTCATGTCTAGTCCCTATGGGCGATGCTGCACCCAGAATAGTGCATATCCTGTGTTGGTGCCATCGTTACCTGCTGTAGGTGAAGGGGGGGGGGTGTATGGACCCATAAGCAGATTATGTACCACCACACAACCCACCCTCTGGGGCTCAGGGTGGGAAACAGGAGCACCCACCAATAGATCCACAGTCTACCTCCCTGCAATGGTAGTAGTAGAGGGGACTATCAGCCCCAATCCTGCTGGGGAACAGACAGAGTGCTACACATCCATAATGCACTGGCAGACAGACAGCAGGCCTGGACATGCTCAGCTGCCCCCCACCATTATCTGACATTCTCCAGCAGCAAGCCTCCAGCCGCTGCACCCTGCAAGGTGTTCCGGCAAGACACATACTAGCTCCAGACAGTCCGCCAGCTAGTCCATAGTACATGGTCCTGGGGGAGACGCATGCACCCAGAACAGGGATGTCAGCATACACACCAAGCAGATAAGTCAGTGATTGGGCCCCAAAAAGAAAACCCACAAATATCACATGGCAGAAATGGACATATAGCACTATGGGGGAACCTAGCCATGCAATGGTCACTGCTCAGTCAGGGTGAGAGTGACCTCCCAGCAGGACATGCTATGGCCACCCTGTCCATGCAGGTGGTGGCCAGGCAACTACAATGTCCGAGCCATTTGCCCTATGCCGTGTGCAGATGCATCCAGGTCAGGCCACCCTATCCAGGCTATTCCCACGGTACCTTGCTCCTCATTATGCACATTGGCAGGCCAATACTGGCAACAGTGCTAGCAGTGAGGGCTGTGGAGGGTGTTGGCAGCCACCACACACTGGATAGACAGACACACACTCCCCACACCTATGCCAGCATTGTGCAACTATAGAGGTGTTGGGCAGCCCAGGCCATCACACCAGTCCTGGGCACAGTGCAGACATGGCTATGGTACACATACTGTAGGAGTCACTCCCCAGATTGGTAAACACTTGTCAGACACAAGACCTGTAGCACACTCCACAGACATCAGAAAGGTTGCTATGATGCAGCTCACTCAGAAAATTGTACTTAACCTAGGAATTGCTATCTGCCAGTAATCATAGCAACCTTTTGATAGATGTGTACCATATTCCCCGGTTTAGGTTGGCATTACTAAGGTATGCAAGTGCTAGTATTGGGAGATGCACACAGGGCCCAAAGTCCTGCCTCTCCAGGAGGCTTTGGATAATGGGACCTGTGGGTGCGGGTGTGTCTGCCCCTGTTGGCTGCTGCTTTACGGCAGAGGTTCCCAACTCCAGTCCTGCGGTGCCAAACACTGTTTGGGTTTTCATGCTGTCCCTCATGAATATGCATGAGATACATCTGCATACCATGGGGGTGGGCACATAGAAATGCAGCACAGGCATCTTTATCAGAGGCAGCATGGATCCAGAATGGTGTTTGGCCCTCCAGGACTACATTTGGGAGACTCTGCTCTAGGTAATGTGCATGTTTATGGTGTCTGTGCTCTGTAGGGTAGAATGTAGGTGTTTTGGGCATGTTTACGTCATCTGCAATAAAGGTGCTGTCTGTATTAGCAAGTTGTAGTAGTGGGTAAAATATGGGACTGGGTTTGCAGGAACCACAGCTGGACTTGAACCTGTGACCCTCTGCTTCTGAATACACTGGCTTTGTGCACTGCACCACCTTGTTGTCACAGAGTCAGTACATTCCTTGGTGATACCATGACTGTTCGTCAGACAGGGCCCGTCTGTTGCAGTACACAGCACCCACCTACATAGGGCTAGGCCACGGTCTGCTCTGGGCAGCTGCCACTGCCCCCTCCAGCACCAGTATCCCTCAGCCACCATGCTGACATGCCCTTCTGCTGGTGGTGCTGGTGGTGCGCAGTCTCAGGCCATCCAGTGTGCAGGTAGGCGGCTGCCTATGGTGCGGGTTTTGGGGTAGGGGTGCCTGCATAGACGTCGACGCTTTCCCCAGCCCCGCCTGCCAAAGTTCCGTGCCCTTGGGGGTGGCTGTTGGGTACTATCCCCTGTGACACTGTGGGAAACACACTTGTGCCCATGTTGTCTTCAGCAGTTGCTGTCTGGCTGCTCTGCTGTTTCAGCATTCGTATGGGCCACCTAGGCTCACCCTAGTCCGCACTGTGGCCCAGCTCCACCACAGCATGTGCCGCCTGCGGCCCACTGTATCCCCTTCTCCGGCATCTGTCCAGTTTGCCGTTCCAACATGCCCGCCCTGATGTTGCGGGACATGTGCATGCCATAGGAACCCTGTCCGATGGTGGGGGAAACACTGAGCAGCGCTATTTCACTGTGGGCTCATTCACCTTGAATGGGGACGGAGTATAGACCCTTCCACGATTTATATCTTTTCTATGGAGCTTACTCTGGGGGGGATGGGTTGATGTTTCTCATTGATACCACTATTGGCCAGCTTGGTTATGGTTTTTTCTAGTTTGTTGGGGTCATTTTCAGTGCTTATGTGCCCTTTTGTTCTGTGCACATGTATCACACTTATCACGTTTTTTAGGTTTCCCTGCCTAGGCTGTACATTGCTGACTCTGAAATGGTTTCTCTCCCCTGTAATGTGCATTTAACGGCAGGTTTTCATTCGCGTTGGAATGAGCTCTTCAGATCAGCGCGTTAGTATGAAGGGAGCCTCTCCCCGCCCACTCTCCGCCCATTGACCCCTTCTCTCCGCCCTCTCTCCACCTTCTACGGTGTTTTACCGCGCCGCGGGAGTTTACGATCGTTAACTACGGTTAACGCGCGTTATGTAACGTTAACGATCGTTCGCACGTCATAACGTGCGTTGTGACGTGCGAACGATCTTTAACGTTACATTACGCACGTTATGTACCGTTACCGCAGTTTAGTAAACATTCCCCTTTGATTCTAAGTCCCTAGATCAGGGTGGGGAACCCTGGTCCTGGAGAGCCGCAGACCAGTCAGGTTTTTGGGATATCCCTAATGAATATGCATGAGATATATATGCATTAGAGATATCCTGCCAACCTGACTGGTTTGTGGCTCTCCAGGGCTGGATTTGGAGACCCCTGCCTTACACCTCTGTCATTTAAGATTGTGAGTGGGCAAGGTGCAGATGTCCAAGACATCAAAAAGGTTAGATAGAATGTATCACATTCCTCCTCACTTCTCACCACCACCAAAATATTGTCTATTAGACAACTTTTGGTGGTGGTGAGAATCGAGGAGGAATGTGACACATTCTATATACCCTTTCGATGTCTAGGACATCTGCACCTTGCCCACTCACAATCTTAAATGACAGAGGTGTAAGGCAGGGGTCGCCAAATCCAGCCCTGGAGGGCCACAAACCAGTCAGGTTGGCAGGATATCTCTAATGCATATATATCTCATGCATATTCATTAGGGATATCCCGAAAACCTGACTGGTCTGCGGCTCTCCAGGACCAGGGTTCCCCACCCCTGCCCTAGATCCTAGATTCTCATTTAACCTTCGGAAATCATATTTCTTCCATAGTCAAGATATTATTCTTCTAACACTGTAGAATCCACTATGTTGGACCTTACCTTGAGCCTGGAAATATTCAATATTACAACATGGTTTTTGTACCAATTTCCTTTTGGATAAAATTTAAGATCCTAATTCTGACTACTTCAATCTCTTCATACAGACCTCCCTGCTTACTGACTTTCTTATCCCTTATTTCTTGCCCTGAGCCTTAAGATTCACCCAGTTTTAACCTTTTGGTTATCACCCCTACCCCCTAGATGGGTATTTTGCTAGAGGCCACCTGATTCTGTGCTTTTAGTTTTGTAGTTCCAGCTCTATGGGATGCTTTGTCCCTCAAATCTAAGATCCAAAGTAAATCTTAGGTCCTTCAAATCTGGCCTGAAGACCTTTTCCTCTTGTCAAACATTTGACCCATATTTTTTGATTTTCCTTGTTGCTTATCTTGATTGCTTTTCTAAAGGTTTCAGAGGGTGTGGCTGATTGTAGTGTTTTTTTTGTCCATCACATTTGTATGTCTGTCTTTTCAACCTCTAAGTTGTTTGTTTGTTTGTTGTGTATTCTAACTCTTCTCTGACTCTCACCAACTGATTTCTAGTTTGTCGTTTGCTATGTAATTTTGTACTGTTATGTGATACCTCCTTTCCTTTTTATGTGGCATGGATGAGTAGCCTAATGGTTAAGAACACTAGCTTAGGAACCCAGCAGACCAGGATTCAATTCCTACTAGCCCTCCTTGTGGCCTTGGGCACGTTACTTACCCTCCATTGCCTCAGAAAAATCCAGTTATCAATGCCCTAAGTTTCAATGCAAACAGCTTTGATTGAAATGCTAAAGCAGTATGTAAAAACCTGTTAAATAAAAAATATTTCTCAGTTTGACTTTTACTCTCTCATAAATTATTTTAATTTATATAGGAAAAGGCAGTATACTAATTCCAGTATTTAGCTCATGCCTTTCCAGTAGTAATTCAAGGTACACACAATCAGCCCTTGAGGGCTCACAATCTAGTTTGAACCTGATAAAACGGAGGGATTAGTGACTTACTCAAGGCTACAAGGAGTGCCAGTGGGCTTTGAACTCTGCTCCCATTGATCACTGGCTACTATTTGAATCACTAGGCTACTCCTCCACTCAAAGGTTTTAAGCTAGACTAAACTCCACATGTCAAGGAATTAATCTTTGCAGTTTTCTGTGATATGCTGCATCTTAGTAAGTGTAATAAATGTTTTAGCCATCATGCTGTGTCTTTTTTCAGTGTGAAGTGCGAGGCGTCGGAACACCGTGTTCCATGAGTGGGGGGGGGGGGGGAAGCTCCGCCCCTGAACCAGCCAAACTACATGTGGCTGCGAACGGGACTTCCCCCTAGGGTAGTCCCAGTGGGATCCCCTAACCCACGGACAGACCGGAGGGATCTGTACTGCGTTTTGCAGCACTCTTCTGTCTGTGGGGAGGGTATCCTTGTACACAGCCTGCTGCTTGCTGGGTTGCGATCGCTGGACTTCCCCTTTATCTGTCCGCAGGAGATTGGATCCCTGCAGACTGAAATAGGGAAAGCCCCAATCACAGCAGCAAGGGTTTGGTGGGGCCAGGGCCCCTGTGGCCCCAACCCCCTTTCTGACACTATGGTGAAGTGGGTATGCAGTGGATGTCTGCTCTTACATATAGTGGTTCACAAACCAGATTGGTGGGATTGAGGGTGGGGAATTTGAATTTTGGCCAGAAAGTTCATTGGAGATGAGGCAGGAAAGGTGCTAGTTTGAATTCTAGAAGGTGGAAATTTTGAATTTTAGTGGGAAGATTTGTTTTGTGACAATCTCCAGTTCTAGAAGGTGGAAAGAACTGCTGTAGAATTAAACCTTCTTTGAAGAGGGTTGCTTTCTTTGTTTTACGGTGAGTTCTTTGTCCTCAATGAGGTTTCATTTTGAGGACAAAGAACTCAACATAAACGAGGCATGGCAACTCTCTTTCACAAAAGGTTTAGTGCTATAAGGACTAGCACCGAAAACCAATGGATTTTTTTTTTCACTTTTCAAGAATCAGAGATTTTCACAACAAATTTTTCTGCTAAAATTCAAATGGCTGTCTTCCAGGATTCAAACTTGCACCTTCCTACTACTACTACAGATCATTTGTATAGCATTATATTTGTATAGCGCTTTAGTTTCCCTACCAGAATTCAAATTTTCTGGTCTCAATTGCACCAATCCGATTTGAGAACTACCATACGTAGGAATAGACATCCGCTGCATATCCACCCTGCCCTAAAGAATACCACCGCCCGATGGCTGAAACGCCAGTTCCACTTACTAAGATGCAGAGCAACTACGACTGCTATTACTTATCATTTATATAGCGCTACAAGGCATAGGCAGCACTGTACGGACACATGTAAGAAACAGTTCCTGCCTGAGAGCTTACAGTCTAGTCAAGACAGACAACACAACTGAAGATTAGGGTAGGGGAATGGTAAGGAAAAACATAGGAGGTGAATAGGCGGCTACGGGGACCCGTAAAACTGCAAAGATCATGATACTAGCCACGGAAACCTAAGAGAACATTTCAAGGAACTTTCTAGTATATATAATAGTGGATTTTTGGGTTTTGCCGTTTTACAATATTTGGTAAATACCTTAACTTCAGCGATATTCCATTCGGCAGTTAGCAGGAATGAAAAGCTTTCTCTTTGCTGTTAGTTTTTATTGACTTGCAGAGGTTTTAAAGCCCATCCTGCTTGCCTGCCCTTATTATTAGAGATCCGAATAGGAGAGCTTAGTAAAGCACCATGAAAGGAACCTACTGATTCATGTGAGGATAATGTTATAAGGGCTTTCTCATTCACAAATGCTGCTTTAACGCATGTAAAAGGTCTCTTAGAAAATGACCCCATATGTCCACGTAGGTGCATGCTTGTATGCAATTCAGGTGTAGGCATCTTTGCTGGAGGAGTTGGGGTGGAGTCATGACGTACAGGTGTAGGCCATGAAATATATGGCCTTCAACCCTGTGCACATGGTTGCATTGTAGCTCTGCTTTCGGCAGGTCATGTGCTTGTATTTTATAAGGACACATAAGCGCCTATGTGTCTTCATAAAATAACCTCAAAAATAGGCAACTTGTTGGCCTCCCCACCTAGGTGACCTGTTATAAAAACTGGCTTTACAGGGGGGAATTTTATCAAGAGGCTCCTACTTCAAACGTGAAGATAGGCCCCTAAGAGGTGCTATTTTAGTTATTTTTGCACATAATTGACTAAATATGCATATAAATGGCCTCTTATAAAATAATACCCAGCATGAAAGTATAGGTGTCGAATTGATGCCACATACTTTGCCAATGGGCATCTGCATGGGTGGAGTTTGGGTGCAGGATGGGTGAAGCGAGGAAGTACTGGTCTAGATTATAAATTCGACAAACACTGAAATAGACGACCTACCCAGTCTGCCCTTCCATACCAACCACATAGAAACATATTTGCATCTTTACCAATTCGGAAAATATAGGGCTGGGCACCTCAACCAGCTCTAGGACTGGTGTAAACCTCTACTTAGGCTAGTATTTTATAAAGAAAAGTAGGCGCCTTACGAGGCGACTTAGCTAAGCGTCTCATAAAAATACTGCCGTAAAGTATAAAGAGAGCAGAGCGCTCCAAAGCACTGAATCGCCCTAGGACTGGTGTAAGTGATCACACCTTGAATGAACTTGTGTTTTCGACCCCTTATGCTAGCTAGTATTTTACAAGGAAAGGTAGGTGCCAACTTTTCCCATCCAGTCAAAGGAATTAAGGGGGAGGGGGGATTTTTCAATGTGGCTTGCTAACCACATTAAGTGCGGCGAGCATTCTGGGGGCAAGTCAAAGGCTGCACCTCAGGATAACCAGTTTGTGGCAATATTCAGCCGCTAGCTGGTTATCTCTCAGTGGTTTGGCATCTGAAAGGCTGTCTTAACTTTCACTGCTAAAGCTAACCGGGCAGCAGCTGAATATCATCATGGCCCAGTTAGCTTCTATGGATACTCAACGCTGATGGTCAGATAGCTGCCGCCATTGAATAGTCCCCCCTAATCATGTTCCCTGTAAAATAGTTATCTCCAAGTTATAATGCCCTGTTCAATGTAATTTCAGTTTGTTCAATGTAAACCGCACTGATGCAGAATAGCGCGGTATATAAGAGAATGTAAATAAATAAAATAAATAAATGTTGGGCTAATTGTATGAGAGGCAGATATGGATGTCACGCCTATATTATAAAGCAAACCTTCATGCGCATTGGTGCTATTGTAAATGAATTCCGCGGAAATGTCTGACACAAAGTTATTGCTGCTCTGTGGCATGCATAATTTTCCTGTTTTATTTTATGCGCATAAGCGTGTATTTTATGAAAAATGCGCATAAGTACAAACCCTGCTGAAAACCATGCCCTGGGAATGCTTTCACTTGGGTCAGAGAATGTTATACATTTTTATTTATTTATTTATTTATTTAACAATTCTTACATACCGCACTATTTGTTATCAGTGCGGTTTACATTTGACAAAGAATACTCAGATCAGTGAAGACTGATAGCGTTTACATCATAACAGGGAATAGAACATGGAGAACATGGGTAACTATTTACATATTGACATATTTCAGGATAGATGCAGAATACATGAAACTATATACATAAAGATATGGCATAATAGATGATACGTGATCTGAAAGTACGTAAGAAGGTTCCAGGCTGGCCACCGAATGCTTGGGGGTTGCGCGTTCTGGTGCGTCGGGGGCCCTCGTAGGGGATGGGGGATGGTTTCTTAGAGTCGGGGAAGCAGCTTGAGAGAAATGGAGCAGAAAGAGGTGGTGTTTTATTGCTTTCCGGAATTGTAGAAAGTCTTGGATCGCTCTGATTTCTGGAGGGAGGTCGTTCCAACATTTTATTTATTTATTTATTTATTTATTTTATTTACATCTCTTCTATACCGCACTATTTGCGATCAGCGCGGTTTACATAGTTTACATGGTGCGTAGTGGGCAAAGGTTCTTCTCCTGCTTGTTTGTGAGCACTTTATGGAGTCTTTAGGGATAGACAGAGTGTTGTCTGTTTGCTGTCCTTCTGGATCTGGTTTTTGGAGTAGGTGTGATGAGTTCTACACAGGATAGTATCTACAGTGCATGTGGATCGCGGGGCCCGATTCCCCCATTGGTTCTCTGGTATGTTCTGTGCATCAAAATGGGGAGAGCCAGTGGGGGGTGGGAGGGGGCAGAATCAAGGTGGAAGTGGGGGCAGGTCAGCCCAGCAGCATGTACAGGGCCGATTCAGGTCACAGTCCTGTACATGCTGCCGGGCCCGTGGGGACGTGCGGCGTATTACACCTCCAAGGTGGGAAAAGCAGCAATTTTTGGACAAATGGGGGGGGGGGTCCGCGGCGGGGGCGGGGGCGGGGGCCCGGGGCGGGTGCGGGGGGGGGCCACCTGCCCGATCCAGGCCCCAGATGGCAAGCCGTGGGTCGGGCAACAGGGAAGAGGGGGTCCGAGCCACAGCGGCCAAGGGATCCTATGGGGAAGACATCCCTGCGGGCAGGCAGGGGCAGGTAGGGGCATCCTCGAGCCTGATTCTGGCTACCGTGGGAATGTTTCATTCCCACCATCCAATGGGTCCATCTTGCCTGGGGCCGTCCGGACAGTCCGGAATGTGCCCATATTAGAATGGGGATCCACGCCTGCTAGAGAGCAGACATAAATATTCTTGTGAAAATGGCATGAATAAAAAGCGACTCCACCCATGGTCCCTACTGTGCGCACTGACTGTACATGTTCACGCCAACTTCCACTGTGCGTACTTTCAGGCATGACCTAATTCCAAGAGAACCCATTTATGTGGTGTAAAACAGCATTTTATACATGAGGATGGTTTACAAAAGACCCTCAAAGTCTTAATGACTCAGTGTGATACTTGCTGCGCACACAGGGAAAACCAAGATAAACAAATGATGCGTATTAGCTCTGTGTGTTCAGGAGGACGGTTATAAGTATTATGAATGCCCAGGTAATTTCCCAGGAAACTTTGCCAGTTACAAGAACCTTGTGCTGATGATTCATAAATGTATGTTTCCAACAAGGGATGGCTGTTAAGTAAGTTAAAATGCTACAGGAAACCAGAAAAAGAGAGAGTTCTTATGGATGATGTGGAACTTGCTACCTAAAGTCACCGATTTTAGACAGGGGGCTACAATAGGCCACAGCCGTCAGAATGACGGAGCATGTTTTTTATACTTTTTTTGTGAGGGAATGTTCCAGATATAGCCTGTTGAACTGTTTTTTCTGTTGCTGTGTTGATGTTGTGGTCTTGACGACAAGAGCTGGGGGACTCATCACTGAGGCGCACAGCAGAATTCTCCAGGTCCAGCTCAGGAAAGGAGGATTAACATTGGAAAGAGCTTGTAACCTGCCATGATGGGTCTGATAGAGCCAAAAGATTCAATATTTCCTAAATAGATTCAGAAAATCTGACAAACAGGAAGATCTGGAAAAACAGTCAAGGCTTTGATGAGCTACTGAGGGATAAATATTGCGTAAATGTTGGAAAACTACGAGCTTCTGTCAGATAGTGATCTACAGAGCCAATTCGGGTACTTCATTATGACTATCAGGAAACAAGTTCTAAAAATACTGAAGAAATAAAGAAGCTGTAGGTGATATCCTTTTTACTGGATTCACTTAGCACATCTGTAATTAGCTTTGGAGTGTTGTGTTGCCTTCATTTGAGCTAAGGATGGCGTTGCCCAAAGGTGGGCGAGGTTACAATAGAGGTGTCAAATCCAGTAAAATGAAAGGATGAGATTGCAGAGGAACTGAGAAGAATTTGCAGCTATAGGAAAACCAGGACTGGTGAAAACTGAGAAAACAAATGCTGCTGCTAGGTCCCTCTGTGTTTGTTTCTGTTTGTTTGAATTTCAGGCGGCTTACGTTCTTGGGTAATTTTAGAATACCCTTTTAATATTCCAATCACAATGTGCAGATGAAGTAGTCTGGCCTAGGAAAAGAAATCTTCTCCATAGGACTATGACCTTGCTCTCCTCTGTGATGTGTCATCTTGTGCTCATGAAGGGTTTAATGCTTGGCTTTACGTTTTTCCATCCGTCTTCATATTTCCTGCACTAGTTCATACGCAGCACTATGCAGACACATGTAAAAGATAGTCCCTGCTCATCAGAGCTTACAATCTACAGTATGTCCCTAAGGACCAGCAAACTCTGATCCCTAAAGTGATGCCATTAGCCTGTAAGCACTACTCTGTGAAAAGATAATACCCCTGATCTGCTGCCAAAGGGGCATGTCCTTGTGACCACTTCATGCTCCATTTTGTGCACTGTTAAATAACCATTTTGTGAGGCATTGAGCCTGGGATTCTTCTTTAAAGTTGTGAATAATTGAAGGAGGGTGGCTAGATCTGAGGGGAGGTTTCTAGAGGTTGGAAGAGTGCGGGAGGGGTATGATGTTGAGATGGAGAAGGATGGTATGGGGGTTTGGTGAGAAGGAGCTTTAAAGAGAGGATTATGCAAGTTTGAAATGTGTGAGTCTAATGTGCCAACCTATGAATACCATCTGGTAGTGGCAAGTAAAGGGGGAAGAGAGATAAGAAGGGGATCCTAAAAATCTATTGTTTGTTGAGTTGAGAGGCTCATGGTGAGAGACAATGAGGTGAAATTAGGTTTAGTGAAGTTAGATCAGCTAAACTTAAAACTGAAGTATTGAGAGAGGTATTAGAAGAGAAGAGGTTTAATGTAACAGTGGGAGTTTGGATATTAAACGAATTTGGAAAGAGAAGATGAGGCATTGTGTGAGGTGAGATAAAACGTTTGAGATAGGATAGAAGAGGGATAGGATAATGATGGGGCTGTCGGCTGTGGTATGTGCCACCTTCTTTGAGGAGAAGATCATGGAAGTATGTATAGGTTTGAAAATGGACTTTAAAGCATGAACAATATTGAAGGGCTCTGGAAGTATGATCATGTAACCCCTACCTTGATTGAACTGCTTGGCCTAGCGTGCTGCTTTCAAGATTTTGCATGATATAACTCCTGACTATCTTTCTTCTAAATTAGTGCCTTATGTTCCAAATCCTTCCCTGTGCTCACAGGTAGAGAGATTCTTGGTGGTGCCCTCACAAAAGGTTATGTAGCGGGTGGCACATCGTAATAGATCTTTCTCATATACGCGCCCACTTTGTGGAACGCTTTTCCTAGGGAAGTACATATTATGGATGATCTTTAAGTGGAATGTTCCGTAAGGCATTGAAAACCTTGTTGTTATGGTAACTAAAAGACAAAACTTAAAATAAGCATAAAAAACCCACCAAAAAAAAATGACAATGCTATAAATATTGAGTTCAAGCTGCTGAAGCACTTTCCATTGCTTGCAAGTCTTCAGTGACGCAGGTGGCCTCAGGAGCTGCATGAATATTCTTGTTTTCCTTATCTTTTGCAGTGGATAAAGGAAGGGGGCTTCCAACCAATTCTTTACCTGAGACTTGGCACAAACTGGCACCATCAGGCATGATCTTTACTCAAGACTTGACATAGGCCAGCGCCTTCAGTCAGCATTTTAACCCAGGACTTGACTCAGAAAGTGCTGTTTGACAAGATCTTTCATCCAGGACACGGCACAGGATGACACTATAAACAGGATCTTCACCTAGGACCCAACGTAGGCAATTTTATTTAAAAATTTCAGTGAAGAGGGAATTCAACATGCTTGTTTCTACTGCCTAACACTCTTCCATGCCTCGAGTAATGGTGTCTCATTCTGTCAATGTCAATGGTATCTGGCTTCCTGTGGGTACGCAAGGCTGATGGCTCTCTTGACAGATTGATTTAGAGAGCTCATTCCATATGCATTTCTATGAGAACACTGACAACATCATCTATTACTCCTTGAAGTGTCTCATTCTATCTACCTCTTCTCAACTCCTGGGTGGTCTGGCAATTTAGATATGGATTGGAAATATAGATTTTTTACTTGCCTTTTTCAAATCTGAGCTCAAGGGCCTGTTACATTCAGGTGCATAATTATTTCGTTGTCCAAACAGGCTCAAAATTTAAGTTGCACCAGAGACAATGGAGGGTTGATGTAACTGTCTAGGGTCACAAGGGGGGGGGGTCTGTGGGAGAAGCAAGTTTTGAAACATGGATCCTCTGGTTTTGCTGCTTACTGCTCTAACTAAAAGGTTACTCTTCCACTCCACTCTCAATTCCTGCCTCATAAGAGTTATTTCTCTTTTCGGAGGACTGTCATCCAGGGCTGACCAAACCACTAGGCAAACTAGACATTTGCCCTAGGATGGGAACTTCGGGAGGCAGCAAAGAGCAGGGCATTCAAAGTTAAAACAATTAATTTTGTCAGCCAAGGGAGCTGTAAAGTTTAAGGTCTGCCTAAAGTGCCACCAAGTTGAACCAACTCTGGAGCTGGCCTGATTCTATCCCTGCATCATACTCTCCTTCTGTTGTTGTTGATGTAGGGACGTCTTCTAGAATCATCTCTTCTAGCTGGGCAAGTTCTTGGGGTGTGCAGAGTTCTTGGAGTGCAGTGGTGTCAGGGGTTACGCCTGCAGCATTGGTTTCGGACTCCCTTGTGGCTCTATCTGGAGTAGATAGCTCTGACCCAAAGTCAAGTTCAGGTTCTTGCAACTAGAGGGATTTGGTGCATTTTCTTCCTCCTCCTCACCTTCCACTGGAATGGTCAGAACATCATGAAGGGAGGGCAGATGCGATGCCACTAGTTTCTTTTAAGAGAAAATCCTCTGGCTTGATGGACTCATGGTGGGATTCCTCTGCGATGTCAGCTCCTCTGCTGTCATGGCATCTTCTGTGCCACCTTCTCACCTGTGAAAAAATTAATAAACAAACACATTAATGATCAATATTGACATTATATTATGATGTCAATTTCAGTGGTCCAACGGACAGCTTAACTTTGAATGGATAAGAAATCCATTTAAAGTTACGCAGATTTTCAGCAGTGGTAAATGTACAAGTGATGCCACTAGAAAATCTACATAAAAATCTACACATGGATTTCCTATCTGTTTTACAATGAGACCGGGTATTCATGCATTCAGAGTTGAACATATAGGTTATGCGGATGGCGGCTGAATTTTGCAGCTGTCTGAATATCTTTTTCCTCTGACCATGACCTGGTTCAAATCTCACCCCAAATCAAACATTTAACTTTGGCTATGCAGAGATTTATATGGCCAGAGGTTTTGGGCAACCCAATATTTTAAAATCGAAGGATTTATGAGGTCATGAGAACGTAAGAACATAAGAAGTGCCACACTGGATCAGACCAAGGTCTATCAAGCCCAGTATCCTGCTTCCAACAGTGGCCAATCCAGGTAACAAGTACCCAGCAGGTTCCCAGAAAGGCACATGGGTTCCACAATGCTTGTATTGGGTCAAGCAGTGGATTTCCGAGGTCCTCTTTAATAATAGTTTATGGACCTTTCCTCCAAGAACTTCTCCAAACCTTTTTTAAACCCAGCTACACTAACAGCTTTTACAACATCCTCCAGTATCAAATTCCAGAGTTTGATTACACATTGAATGAAAAAAATATTTTCTCTTGTCTTAAATGGGTTACATTGTAACTTCATTGCATGTCCCCTAGTCTACTTTTTTGATGGTATAAACAACCTGATCTATGTTTACCTGTGCCACTCCATTCATTAATTTATAGACCTCTATCATATCTCCCCTCAGCCGTTTCTTTCCCAGGATGAAGAGCCATAACCTTTTAAAGCCTGTCCTCATAGGGTTATCCTTCCATATCCTTTACCATTTTGGTGGCTCTTCTCTGTATCTTTTCTAATTCTGCTATATCCCACAGAACTAGTTTCTAATGCAGCCAGTCACGTTAGGGGACCAGACCAAAGGTGTTCAGTTATTTATATGTTGTCTACACAGAAGCATGTCAAAAGCCTTCTTTCCATACAGCTGGAGGTCCCTTTGCAAGATGTAGCATAGATCTTGGATAAATTTCATCACTTGCGGCTTTCTGCTTCTTGCTCCTGGCTCTTCCTCATCACCTGCTCCGGTGAGGTGTGTGGGTCCTTCCCTTCTCCCATGTCCAATCACTTTTCCCATTCTCAGCTCCGTGACCCTGTCCGCCTCCCTCAGCACTTTCTCTTTTTTGTACTTCATCCCTTTCCCCTGGCGTTCTTGCTGCTGTAGCTTATCAACCGCTTGCTCCTTCTCTCTCTTGTGCCCACCCTTCTATTCCTGCTCTTCTTCTGTCTACTCTCATCTCTTCCATGCACTCCACTCTTTGTCCTCTCGCTTTTCACCCAGTCTCCTGCCACACCCATCCACTCTCTAATGCTCAATCCCACTTTCATTCTCACACCAGCTGCGAGCTGTTCACTGCTTTCTTTCAAGCACCTAAAGAAAGAAATGGCACTAAAACTAACAGTAGACAGACCAACAATCACGTGCACTCTAAAGATTCACTCTAAATATAAAACAGAAGACAAACACGATGAGATACAAATAGGTCACAAAGCACAGAAGACAAACACTCCGGAGATGCCAAAAAACACATCCAAATCTTCCTCATCAAAAAAGGAAGACCATCCCATATCAGAGTCCAGAACTCAGCCAGTCCACACCACCCTGAGAAGACAGATAATCTTCAAGATGCAAGCACTGAAGCCAGAGACAAAGAAAATGTGGTAGAAGAACATACGAAACAGCCCTCATTGTGCTGGGTGTCGCAGACCTGATTAAAAGCAACTTCCATGAACACCTTGATAGGTTTCTTATACATGCTATGTCCTAGGAACTTTGGAAGGAAGCTCTCATTGGCGCAATGCAAACATTATGGTGAACATCACAGGGAATCGAGAGTATCATCATCCTCCGGTTACCTTGGCTTAAGACTAATCCTCATTACTGTCTTGGTATGTGCAAAACTAACCCATTTTGGAGACTGGAGTCAGAATTCCAGAGGGGTATGTCCGGGCCATCCAGACATCCCTGTTGAAGACGGGCATGTTAGGTCCTGATTCTGGACTGCTTAGGCCCCCCACTTCCCTGCTGCCCAACCCATGGCTAACCAGCTAGTGCCTGGATCGGGTAGCGGGGACCCCCTGCACCTGCCCCCAGCCCTTGGGGGGGGTGTGGATCCCCAGGCCTGATCATTGGATTAGTGCTACTTATTCCAACTTCAAGATGGAATAAGCAGCATGTCCCCTTTGACCCAGTAGGATGTACAAGGCCATGACCTAAATTGGCCCTGTATGTCCTGCCGGACTGTCCGCTCTCACTCTACACAGACCCCGCCCCCTCCTGCCCTTCACCTGCTCTCCCTGTCCTGCTGCTCTTGACGTGAGGGGAGAGCCAGAGGGGGAATCTAGCCAGGATGGCTTCCAGGGCTGCACGTCCCGCCAGGATGTGCAGCCCCGCAACCCACGTCTCTGCATCGGGCCCATTGCCTACTGAGAAATTTTAGATTCAAGAGGCAGGTATTTATACTCTCTTGAAAGACCTGCCCTTCTTGACAGGAAAACAATCAGTGTCTCCACTTTCATATTTCTTAAACTCTTTCCCATCTATCCAAACCAAGCTGTGAAAGGAACCGTACCACAGCTTTCAGTGCAGAAGTAAACTATACTTCATAAGAACATGAGATGCCATACTGGATCATATCAAAGGTCCAGTTTTCCAAATTAGTACAGAATGTTTTAAACTAGACTGCATAGAATTGTGAATGGGGAAAAAGATTTTTTGGTTCACTTTTGGTTCGTATGCTCTTTTTTTCCCACTTTTTGGGATTTATATAGTTTGTTTTACAATATTATTAATAATTTTTTTTGAATGTTAGAACTTTATAAAGTATGAAAAAACTGCAAATGAACCAGATGCCCATCTCTAACAATACCATAGCCTATAATTAGCTTATTTCATCTGAAGATAACTTATTTTAGCACAGCAGATAAGTAACCGTGGCTAATTTTTTATGAAGTTACTTAACACTATCCTATTACATCAGACTCTGTGTGATGTGTCTTGGTACATTGCTGACTTCATTAAAAAAATATAAAAGATGCTCAAATCCAGGTGTATACAAAGAAAGTTTCTTCCCTTCCTAAGATCTCTCTACAATATACACTTATAAATACCTGCTTGATCTCATTTATAGTAAGAAGTCAAATCACCCATAAAGTTATTTTTCACAGATCCAGTCTGTAGTGTCTCTCCTTATTAAAGTAAACCCAGTTATCTACAGAACTTTGTTCTTAAACCATAAATCAAAACAACAATCTCCCCCACCCTGCCAACACATATATAATTTCTATTCCACCCTGCATGATTCCACCAGCCACTTGTATTTTGGGATACATTCAGGCACAGCTTCATCTGGTGGGTAAAACTAACCAATTATCTATAACCTGATAAGGTCTCTGCAGTAACAATGTTTATCATGTGCTGGGGTCAGACAATAGGTTCACTGTACAACTGCACGGCCGAATAGACAGAATGTAAAAGCATTCAGATGATATAATTAAGATGAAATGATTACTGTATCTTTGGAGGTTTCAAGAGATGTCTTACAGGAGTTTATAAAGGCAAGCTGATTGTTCCACGTATTTAGACATTAAGTTATTCAAGAATCTAAGCTCATTTTTGGCAGGAAGGAATGAGAGTGATTGGATTTGTATGCTTGCTCAAGGGCACAAAAGGTGTATTGTTGTTGAGCAGAGGGAGTTGACCTCATCATTTTGTCTATTTCTGATGTCATGCCTAACGCAATGTGAGTTCCAACAAAGGAAAGAGGCTGAGAGCTAACAACAAACAGTCAAGCTTGTAGGTCAATTAGTTTTTCTTTTCTCCACTGCAGAAGTTCATCATTTGAAGGGCTAGATTATAGAGCAAGCTGGTGACGTGACTCAGTGTATGAGTTTTAACTTGCGTTTCATTCACAGCTAAGATTCCAAGTGAAACAAGTTGGGTGTCCTTAACCTACTTCCAATGGTCTTCCGTTCCCATCATAAAGACAATGCATAGTTTGCCACAATTGAATTGGAACAAGAGGAATCGTGTCATGCTGATGTGTAATGGCAGAGTTATATGGGAAAATCAGCATAGAACTTTCCAGCACCTTGTCTTGCCATAGTCGCTTTTATGGATTTAATTTAATTAATTTATTTGACAGGTCTTTTTATACCGCTTTATCATTTTAGTCAAAGCAGTTTACATTGTAACTCAAATTTGGTAATGTACATTAAACAGGAAGACTAATAATTTGGATTCTTCTAAGGCGATGGAGGGTTAAGTGACTTGCCCAAGGCCACAAGGAGTGCTTGTGGGAATCAAAACCCGGCTCTTAGTTCCCAAACCAGTGCCACACCTCAGCAGATGAAGTCTCATGAGAATAGCTGGTCCACCCAGATTTAGGCCAGCTATTTGTGTGAATGGTGTCATCCAGCAAAAGTTGGTGGGTTAGCACTGAAAATCTACACTGATTGAATAAACTGAAAACCCGTCCCAGCAATGCCATATAAGCCGGCCCTTTCCTGGTGGTCTAAACTTCTGCACCTTGTGAGTTTTAGTAGGCAATTTAAGGCAGTCAAAGGAAGAAATCTTTCAAAGTTAGAGGTGTACCTGGCCATTGTCAGAAGATAGCCGGGTAAACCTTTTGAAAAACATTGACTCACTGAAGAGCTACATTATCTAGAGCAGCTGCATCACACTCCCAATACCCATTTTTTCAACCTTTATCAAACTCTTGAAGAATAAAGGGAGGACAGTAAGCACAGGGGTAGAGAGTTCTTTCCTGTACTATAACATATGATGGAAGAGCTGTTCCATCTGCCCAGTTATTCCTGTCCACACTTCAAGGATATACCTCAGCTTCCAGCCACAGAGGATGATGGCTTATATCCAGGACAGTCTTCTCTTACAGTCTACCATCTTGGGCAGGGGCAATATATTATACTAGTTCCTCTCTTAGTTCGTACCCTGCACTCCTTCCTTTCCCCATGTGTGCACCGTTTTTTTTTTGATGGAAACAGAAGCATCTTAAGGACACCCATCTACTTTTTGGGATCTGCTAGATACTTGTGACCCAGACTGCTACTGTTGGAGATAGGATGCTCAGCACAGTCAAGCTTGGCTTTTCTTATGTTCTTATTTTGGTTGTCTTGCTTGTTTTTTGACCTGACAGCTTTATTCTGCTTCCTTATACTTCAGGCAGAAGCAGGGTTTTGACGTACTATGTATCATCATCATTTACATCTACCTGGGGATTTTTTACCCTATTTTATGTCCCCCCATCTTCAATATACCTAATTTGTTGCTGCAGTGGTGGAAGACACATAAGAACATAAGATATGCCATACTGGGTCAGACCAAGGTCCATCAAGCCCAGTATTCTGTTTCCAACAGTGGCCAATCTAGGTCATATGTACCTAGCAGTTTCCCCAAGGGACACAAGTTCCACAATGCTTGTACTGGGTCAAGCATTGATATCTTTGGTCACTTCTTAATAATGGTTTATGGACCTTTCCTCCAGGAACTTGTCCAAACCTTTTTTAAACCTAGCTACACTAACAGCCTTTACTACATCCTCCGGTAACAAATTCCAGAGTTTGATTACACGTTGAGTGAAAAAATATTTTCTTTTATTAGTCTTATATAGTTTACCCTGTAGCTTCATTGCATGTCCCCTAGTCTTTCTATATTCTGATAATGTAAACAATCGATCTACGTTTACCCATTCCACTCCGTTCATTAATTTATAGACTTCTATCATATCTCCCCTCAGCCGTCTCTTTTCCAGGTTGAAGAGCCCTAACCTTTTTAGCCTTTCTTCATAGGAGTATCCTTCCATCCCCTTTACCATTTTGGTGGCTCTTCTCTGAACCTTTTCTAATAACGCTATATCCTTTTTAAGATACGGCGACCAGAATTGCACACAATATTCAAGGTGCGGTCTCACCATGGAACGATAGTCTGTTGTATTTTTCTGTCTTTTGGGATGGATGATTTGATAGCGGGTGAAGATTTTCATGCAATTTTTAATAATGCATTGGATAGAAACCTCCATACCCGTCCTCCATACAAAACCTCCATACCCGTCAGAAAACAGGTAAAATACTTAGGAGTAATAATAGACCACACCCTCACCATGCTACCTCACATAAAACAAATAGTAAAAACCATCTTCTATAAACTCAAAACTATTCAGCACCTAAGGCCACTTCTTGAAACACAAGACTTTAGATCCGTAGTAAGTACACTGATCACCCCGCACTTCGACTATTGCAATAGTCTCCTAATAGGCCTCCCCCAAAAGAGCATATACCTTCTCCAAAGAGCACAAAACATCTGTGCAAAGGTAATCTCTAAAGCTCGCCTAACTGACCACGTGACCCCAATACTACTGGAACTCCACTGGCTCCCTATAAACAGCCGAATCAAATATAAGATTATCCTAACAACCTATAAACTTATAAATGACATAACCCCTTCACACCTATCCACATTACTCCAATCTCCAACATCGACAAGGACCCTCAGACAGAACGCGGCCCACTCCCTCATCACACCAAAAGCCATCCGTAAAACTAAGAATTCCACTAGCTCCAGAGCATACTCATTCACTGCCCCTACACTCTGGAACGACCTCCCTATTGAACTTCGCACCATAAGAGACCTCACCCAATTCAGAAAAGAATTAAAGACCTACCTATTCACTGAACACTTCGAAATCCCCTATTCCCCCAAGACCAGCTCCACAACAAACATGGTCACACATACACAGACTCCCTTAATCCCCTAACCCAACAATGTATCAACAACACGTTCCCCCCTCCTCACACCTGAAGACGAAAAAAGGAACTAAATTCCAGCACCTACACCAATTCCTGCCCCACACACCACACACACCACACACTGTAAATATTCATTTGTATAAAGTTTAATATGTTTGCTTTAATACCTATAAATGGTATATTTACTGTTTAATGTAAATAGTTGATTTCTATTGTTCTATGTTCTATGTTCTATGTAAAATGTATACAAACTGTGTACATGACTGTTGACTTGTTATATGTAAATCGCCCTTGATCTCTGGAAGGGGCGGTATAAAAGAAATAGTTAAATAAATAAATAAATAAAGTAGGTGAGTACATTGCTCTCCTAATGTGGCACTGCATGATATGCTAGAAACTATGGATCTGATATTAGAAAGGCATTTACACGGTTTACAGCCCAGTAAACCATGTAAATGCCTTAAACAGGGATATTCAATGGCATTAGTGCCAATGAATATCCCTGTCTATGTTCCCTACGTGCCCCGATGCTATCCGGTTAGCAACCGGGCGTATTGAGGGCATTTCTGGTCAGAGCGGTGGTGGAGATTGCCGTTAACCGGGAAGAGGTGATATTGCACTGCTACCTGGCTAGTGATCTGTGGTTAAAACTAGGGTTATATATCTTTTTGCTGGCCTAGTTTTACCCGTGGATGCTAGCTAGCTATGTAGACCTGCAATATGGCCGCTACCCGGTTAGGCTCTGGGGCGGTGTCTGCTTTGCACCGAAAACAGATATTTAATGCCATCACTGTGGCATTGAATATCCAGGGTTAGGGATCAGTGGACAGGACTATGCATCATTGAGGTGCATAGCCTGCTCAGTTGAACTTCAGGCCCACTGAGCCCGATTCCATCCTGGACGTACAGGCCCTCTGTATGCCCATTCGGAATGAGACACACAGAGGGAGTTGCGATTCTGATCCCACGGGGCACATCTAGCCCCGTAGGATCAGAATTGCGAATAGGCCTGTACATGCAAGCCGGGACCACAATTCAGCCCGGCCTGCACATACAGGCCTTGCCTGACTAACTCAGTCTGGGCTTTACAATGGAGCCACGGCGCCATGGCATTTGGTTGCCATGGCACTGCGGCTAAATTGTGAAGCTGTAATTCCCGGCCACTGGCTCCTAAACTGATTTTCCCGCAGCCGACCCCCAATCCAGCCTCCCAAGGCCAGGGTTGGGCTGCGGGGAATGCTCTCTGCCCCCTCCCCCCACTTTGCAGCCCCGGGCCTGCCATCCACTGCCTGATTGGGGAATAGGTTCCCAGTGGTGGAATAAGTTCCCCATCTAAGCCATCGGCCCTAGACGTATAGGTCCAACATTGGAATCAGCCCTGTACGTCTGGGACCGATGACCACCCACTACCCACCCTAGCACCACCCCCGATTTTGCCCCTTCCCCGCCCCGTCTAACTTCCCCGTACAAGTGGGGAAGTTAGATGTGATTGGATGGGGGTACGAATAGCAGGGATGGATATCCCAATGGGATGTCCATCCCTACTATTCATTGCATGGATCGACCCCCTATGTGTTTAGAAGATGTATGGTGGTATCATCATTCTATCTCTAGAGGTTACCTTTTTTTTCATTCCACCATCAAACATCTACCCAAATTGATTTGTTTTGTATCAAAAACACTTCTTCCTGCAATAGGGAAGTGTACAATTAATCCCATACATATTTCAGATCATGCAGCAGTTCTTATAGAACTATTGCCATAGTCTTTGCAACCCAAGATAAAGGATTGACATTTTCAAAAGAGCCTATTATTGGAGTCCACCTTTGTTGTTAAGATAAATACTTTTATTAGTGAATTTTTCCATATAAATATGTCAGATAGTATTCATTTTAGTATAATATGGAAGCCTTTTTAAAGTCACCTCGTATGGAGAGACAAGTTTCTCTTCATGGTACAGCAAAAAGAAGGCTTGTGATATATTGCAACTCGAAAAGGAAATTACTCAATTAGAAAAAAACTCAAATAAGAACAAAAGATGCTGCAACTTTTCAGTGTCTAGTTCAACAACGTTTTATATACAATAAGTTATTAACAAACAAGGCAGAAATGGAAATTTTTGTCAAAGAATAGATTGCTATGCAGGTTTGAATAAAGTATATAAGCCACTTGCTAATCTATTACAAATTCAGAAAGCAAGGAACTTAATACAGTTGAAAGAAGCATGCACACTTACTAATACAGTAGATATTGCTAAAGCCTTTCCATCCTAATATAAGGAGATGTTTATATCTGAAAATGTAGATAAATCAGGGTTGAAAAAGAAATTCCTATCCATGCTGGATCGCCCTAAACTTTCAGAGCAAGATATGAATCATTTAGGTGGATCTGTACAAGTTGGAGAAATTTTATCAACAATTAAAATGCTTCCAAATAATAAGTCTCCTGGGCCTGATGGTCTAACCTTAGAATTTTCTCAGGAGTTTCCACCCATGCTAGCTCCAAAGCTTCAACAACTTTACCTGAGTCTCTTAATGCAGCCAAGTAGTTCCTCAAAGTTTTAGTTGCAAAACCGGATCGTGATCCTAGACGTATGGGTAGTTATAGTCCAATTTCGCTATTAAATGCAGACTATAAGATCCTTGCAAAAATATTGGCAATGCGGCTTAGTCATGTTATGCATCTTGTAATCGGGAAAGAACAAACAGGATTTATTAAAGGAAGATATATAAGCGATAATCCTAGATCTTTCCATAGCAAGATAAAAATGGCTCAGTGTGCAGATATTCGGCTGTGGCACTCTCTCTGGACGTAGAGAAGGTATTTGATCGAATTGAGTGGGATTTCTTATACCAGGTCTTGGACTGGTTTGGCTGTGGCTTTGCGTCATTGACTGGGTCAAGATTTTATACGCCTTTCCACGTTCAAGATTTGCAATTAATGGCCTTCTATCAGAGGCTATTCCACTCAGGCGAGGGACTTGGCAAGGTTGTCCTCTATCTCCCTTTCTGTTTAATTTTACTCTGGAACCTCTTCTCTTAAAAATTAAGAACTGCATAAATATTAGAGGAGTAGGATGCAGAGGAAACCGTTGGAAACTGGCCACATACACAGATGATATTTTGTTGTTTCTTTCAGATCCTCCTGCTTCCATAAGACATCTTTTAAATTTGGTTAACAGCTTCTTCGTTTTTTCAGGATATAAAATAAATTGGGACAAAAGTGAGCTCCTACCCTCAAACAGCCTTGTGGTACAATCTGATCTAGAGATATTTCCATTTAAGTAGCCCCCTCGAGGGCTTAAGTATTGTGGGTTTACTTCTGTAACTCATCTGGAGAAATAATTAAAATCAATAGTAATCATATTAATGCAGAGTTGCAGAGAACACGTCAATGTTGGTCTCCACTATGTCTATCCTGGTGGAGCAGACTTGATGCCATTAAAATCACAAGCTCTAGGGCCTTCACATTCACTGCACCCAGCCTCTGGAATGAACTACCACTAACAATTTGCATGACCAAAGGCTTACAGATATTTAGCAAAGGACTCAAAACATTCCTCTTCTCTGAGCATTTTGGTAACTCAACTGACACCCCCCCCCCCTCACAAACAGATATACAATACACCCAAGAAACAACGTAAACTACGCAACTTGAGCTAAAGTCCCTCTGCTCACCTATGATTCAGTAGTCAATCCTCACCTCCCAGAAATGCTGAATATACTTTGTACCTACGTAAATAATAAATAGTAGATCCACCAAGCCCTGCTGTCTATACAGAATCCGATTTGCATGATATGTTCCTGTAAATAGTTGAAATAACGTTCCAGGTAAAATGTCCTGTTTCTGTTAAATGTAAACTGCCCCTGATCTCTGGAAGGGGCCGTATAGAAAAACCAATAAATAAATAAATACATAAAAAATAAAATAAGATGATGATTTCACAGGTATTATATACAAATTGAGTATGCTCCCGGGATTCTGCAAAAAGCAGTTTTATGTGCAGCTGGATTTTTATGGGGCAAAAATTGCCACATATTGCATTATCAAAGATAAAACTTCCACGGAAGGCTGGTGGTGTAAACCTACCTGATTTTATGACATATCAAGGATAAGGTGGTATGCAAAACTGTCTAAATATCATGCAGCTTCACTTTTACACTATGGGATATGCTGGATTAATGATGACCAGACATATCCGTGGTTGGAAATGGAGAAGGCTTTAGTGCAATCCTTCAGGCTTTTAGAACTACCAATGATGAGTCTGCCTCGGAAAAAGATGAATTCATCACATATCGATAGTACAATTGACACCTTTAAAGTGTTAGACTGCTGCTCAATCCATTATTCCAAGTCAGCTGCAGTCTCCCTTTGGTTTAATCCATTTATATGGATCAAGGGGAAAAAACATTTTTTGAAGGGTTGGATAGATAAAGGGATATTTAATGTTGGTCAGCTCTTTGAAAGGAATTCGTTGATTAGTATTCAAGGTCTGATGGACGTTTACAGCTTATCATCATCCCAGGCTGCAACGCTTATCCCTTTGATCCGTTGTTTGGAGCAGTCGCCAATTTGGGCTAACACGGGGTGTCCCATTTCAGATGTGGTTGAAATTTGTCACAAGAGCATAGAGACAGGTAAATTGACCAGGTTTTTTTTTTACAAATTGATTAAGAGCAGTGGTCGCCCATCTCTGGTACCCTATGTCAGATTTGGGAAGCTGATCTTAATATGTCACAGGATTCAATAAATCGGGTCACTTTTTGGAGTCATACAATTAAGCCCACCATATCAAGCAGCCTAGCACAAACTCCTGGCACATCATGCAATATGCCCTCTGCATCACATGTATAATTCTGGTCTTTCTAACTCAAATATCTGATGGCATTGTTTGGCTGGTATTGGAATATTCAATCATATGTTATAGAGTGGAGGAGTGGCCTAGTGTTTGGGGCAAGGTACTTCAGGCCAGAAGGTCAGGGGTTCAAATCCCACTAGAGGACAGCAACCTTGGGCTGGAAGGACTGGGGTTTCTAGTCCCACAGGTGCTCCTTGTGGTCTTGGGCAAGCCACTTAACCCTCCATAGCCCATGTTCCCTGTACATAGTTATCTCCAAGTTATAATGCCCTGTTCAATGTAATTTCAGTTTGTTCAATGTCAACCACACTGATGCAGAATAGCACGGTATATAAGAGAATGTAAATAAATGTTATTCAAATGTCCATTGGTTAAACTATTTTGTTTGGGAGTATGGGATTACATTACATTAGGGACATTCTCCAGTTTGCCCCCCCAAATACAAATTGCTTTTTTTTCGATCCTTGTGGCTCAAAGATAAGCTTTCCAAATATAAGGGCATACTCATGGGACAATATGATAGCTGTGGCTCTTAAACATATTATGCATTGCTGGAAAGATGTCTCAGCACATAATGTCACTTTTTGGTGGTACGCTATTTGCCACATCCGTAAGTTGGAGGGAGCTGCTTCCGTGTCCTTAAATTGTATTAGCGAGGTGGAGAGAATTTGGAGAGTGTTGGCTATATTCTTATTGAATTCTTGATATAATTTTACTCTTTGACCTCCTGTTGTACTTTTTACTTCCCAGCTGGCTTAAACAAATGTATATTTATTGTATTGTGTTATTATGAAAAATCTAAATAAATTTAAAAAAAAAAACTTTTGCTGTGCTGATGATACCACTTTAATGGCTGAAGGTGAAGAGGATCTGAAATATGCACCTTAACATGAAGAAGACAAAGATCCCGACCACTGGAAAAATCAATCATTTCATGTTTGATGGAGAAGAAATAGAGATAGTAGACAACTTTACCCTGCTTGCGTCAAACAATAAAGAAACAACAAGCAATCTAAAAATCTGCTGACGCATTGTTCTTGGTAGAAAGACTGTGAAGGACCTAGATAAGATCCTCAAATGCAGAAACTTATCTCTATATACAAAGATTTGACTTGTCCAAGCCATAGTATTTTCAATAATGTCATATGGAAGCAGAAGTTGGACAGTGAAGAAGAAATACAGGAAGAAAACTGATGCCTTTGAATTATGATGCTGGTGAAGTATAGTGTGTATACCATGCACTGCCCAAAGAACAAACCAGTCAGTACTAGGGGAGATCAAAACTAACCTTTCTTTAGAAGCTCAAATGACAAGACTTTGACTTTCATACTTTGGATGCATCATGCGAAGAGAAAGATAATTAGATGAAAGACATGCTTTGGAAATTGAAGGTCAGCACAAAAGAGGAAGGCCAGCAATGCAGTGGATCGATACAATAACAGCAGCTTTGGATGCTACATTATCAACAATTAGCCGCCCGACTGAAGACCGAACACAGTTTAGGATGACTATCCAGAGGGTCACCATGAGTTGCTATTAACTCGACAGCACTTAACAACAACAGCTATTTAATACATTTGGAAGTACATTCTGTTCTGTACGTCTCCGGGCCGTCCAGATGTAGAAACATCCAGATGGCCGGGAGACGCAGCCGATTCTGCTCCTGTGGGGGCTAGATATCCCCATGGGAGCAGAATTGTAGCACAGTGGCTGGACATCCAGAACGTGCCCCTATTCAGGCACCCCGGACGTCCAGCCACATACCCGGCTAACTCAGTCAGGCTCCTTAATGACGTCATGTTGACATGGCACTGTGGCTCCTTTGAGGAGTTGCGATCCCCAGCTGCCACTGAAAAGTTCCTTTCCTCGCAGCCAGACCCCTGATTCGGCCTCCCATGGCCAGGGTCCGGCTATGGGAAACTTCCTGAGCCCCTACCTACATTTGTTCCCACCAGTTGCCACTGAAATGCTGCTTCCAGGGGGACTTATTCCATCTCTGAGGTGGAATAAGTCTCCCGTCTACCCGGCTGACCCCGGACGTACAGGGCCGACCTCAGAATAGGCCCTGTATGTCTGGGGAAATGACCTGCCCTTGTTCTGTCCTCCCCTTGCCACCGCCTAAGGCTCCCTGTATAACTCAGCTGTACGTATGGGGAGACTTTTGCCAGTAGCCACTTTTGCATGAATAGCGGGGATGTATGTCCAGGCAAGACATATATCCCTGTTATTCATGTCACTTAATGACCCCCAAGTTGTATATTTTGTTTTCTTCCTCAAAGTCATTTTTTACATTATCATGAAATTGCAAAGTCCAAACAGAATAGTTATGACTGAAGAAGTTCAACAAAAAGCAAGAAACCAATTATATTCACTAGAAACTATATCGTCATCAATCCTTCTATATAAGGTAGAAGAGGAGTGCGAACCCACAGGCCTGGAAGAACATGTTGGTGACTTCCATCTTTGCCAATGACAGCTGCTTGACCTGGTCCTGCTGAGATCATCATTGAGGAAGAGATATAATCAGCAAGGTTACTGCTTGTGCCCTCTGTCCACTCCAAATGACCCAGAACGCTGCTGCCTGGATGATTTTGGGTCTGTGAAAATTTGACCACATCTCTCCTGCTTTATTTGCCCTGCCAGACTGCCACTTAACTAACACTCCCAAGTCAAGTGACTTTATCTGGTGTTCAAAACCTTTATGCTGAGATTACAATGACTTTATTACTTTCATCACCTGCTTATCACCCCTTCCCTCATTGTGCTCTGCATCCCAGTGCTTGCTTCAAGTTCCACCTGTTTGTCAAATTCACCAGGTCACATTGCAGGCCCACTCTTTCTCTGTGTGTGATTCCCAGTTGTGAAATGGTTTGCTCCCACATTGCAGGAACCTGATACTTATTTGCCTGTCGAAAGAGTCTCAAAAGCCATTTGTTTTCCAAGGCCTTTGCTCTTTAAATATACTATGTTCTTTGATTTGTTTGTATTCTGTATATAGGGTACATTGGTTTGCATTGTTCTTGGTTGTTGTTTTTATGTACTGATTGGGTGTGTGTTTCTAAGTGACAAGAAGTGTAAATGATTGGTGGAGATAAATACAATAAATGGAAATGGAAAATGGCATGCAGCAGCAAGAGTTTGCCCATAGGGGCATCATCAAAAGAGAATACACTTTTCGGATCCTTTTGGGAACCAAAGAGGAGGTGGAGAAACCATGCATATATCAAGCAGTGGTGGTATTTTTTCACTTTGTAGGCTTTATCTTTAAGCTCTGGTGGTCCTATCACCTCCTCTCTTCCTAAGTGTCGAGATCTTTCCTCTGTTGGGGTGAGTGTTACCTACTCCTCCTCTACTCCTTGTGTGAGTTTAGGGTGGGAGGGGGCATCCCCTCTTTTATAGATGCTAAGGTGGTCATTCTGTTGCAGAAATAGCAGGGTTGGACATCTGGTTGGACGTCCAACCCCGTTTAGGGCTGGAACCGTATTCAGCCCCTTTCACTCCCCGCACATACAGGGCTGTTGTGTGGGGAGTGCTGGACAGGGGCAGGAGGGGAAGCACCTGGGCAGAGCAAGGGCAGATTGGGGATGTGGCCTGCAACTGAGACATACAGGGACCATTCTGGGCAGGCCTCTGTACATCCCCGGATGCCACCTGGACACCCGCCTTATTCCACTGTGCAGGTGAAAAAAGTGCTGGGAGCAGGGGGGTGGGGGGTGGGATTGGGCCCTGCAGGCCCTCCATACATTTTGCTCCATCGCAAAAGATGCCCTACCACCAGATCCAGGCTCTGGCTGCCCCTGCAGAGGGTCAGAAGATGTGGAAAAGGTATGTTGGTGGAGTTGGGCATTGTGTGCTCCTGCTGGACATGCAGATGCCATGGCAACAGGATGCCGCTGCACAGCACACCAGATTTGGGAGAGCTGGACGGGCAGGGCTCAGAACATCCATGGCACCAGAATCGGGGGCACACCGGGCCATCCATGTGCAATGATTCTGCAACCGTGGGAACATATAGCTCCCGCAGTTGCAGAATCGGGTACACATTGGCCCTAATATTTTTTGGCTGTCCAGACAGCCTGGACGTGCCTCTCACAGCATTGCCCTCCAGGTGGGTAATTCAGTAAAGACTGCACAGAAGGTTATGAGCTAGTAACGTGCTTAAGTCGATATTCTAATGGACATATGTGAGTGAATGGGTGCTTACATACATGCTTTTAGTAAGACAATTCTTTAAGCATGTGTTAATCCTATAGCACGTACTTTTGGTTTGAGTGTGCACAGGGGCAGAGTTTGGGTGGAGCATAGGTGAAGCAAAATTTGCACATGTAAATTATAAAATATCATGACGTGCATTGCTAACCAGTCTAGGTAAGGGCATTATGCCTGCTCTGGAGCAGCTGTAACTGCTGCAACTAGGTTAAGGTGCAGCTGTATGCCTCTATTCTATAAAGTAAATTATGCATGTACTTTATAAAATAGGCCCCACATACATGAGTGGCAAGGTGCTTCAACTGATTGGAGATTTCTAGAATTGCTTTCTAAGGGGGATGTTTATTAAACTGCGGTAATGGTACATAATGCGCGTTATATAACGTTAACGATCGTTAACTTACGTTAACGCGTGTTATGATGCATTAACGATCGTTAACGTCTCATAACGCACGTTAACGTAAGTTAACGATCGTAAAGTTCCGCGGCGCGGTAAAACACCGCAGAAGGTGGAGAGAGGGCGGAGAGAAGGGGTCAATGGGCGGAGTGTGGGCGGGGAGAGGCTCCTTTCACACTAACGCGCTGATCTGAAGAGCTGAATCCTAACACGATTGAAAACCTGCCGTTAAATGCACATTTCAGGGGAGAGAAACCATTTAGATGTCAGCAATGTACAGCCTAGGCAGGGAAACCTAAAAGAGTGATAAGTGTGATACATGTGCAAAGAACAAAAGGGCACATAAACACTGAAAATGACCTCAACAAACTGGAAAAAAACCATAACCAAGCTGGCCAATAGTGGTATTAATGGGAAACATCAACACCCCCCCCCCCGAGAAAGCTCCATAGAAAAGATATAAATCGTGAAAGGGTCTATGCTCCGTCCCCCTACAAGGTGAATGAGCCCACAGTGAAATTGCGCTGTGCAGGGTTTTCCTCTCCATCGGACAGGTGTCCTATGGCATGCACATGTGCGGCAACAGCAGGGCAGGCATGTCGGAATGGCAACTGGACAGATGTCGGAAAAAGGGGATACAGAGGGCCGCAGGCGGCACATGCTGTGGTGCAGCTGGGCCACAGTGCGGATTAGGGTGATGCCTAGGTGGCCCATATGAATGCTGAAACAGCAGAGCAGCCAGACAGCAACTGCTGAAGGCCCAACATGGGCACGACTGTGTTTCCCACAGTGTCACAGGGGATAGTACCCAGCAGGTATCCCCAAGGGCACAGAAGTGGCAGGCGGTGCTGGGGGGAAGCGTGGACACCTATGCAGACACCCCTACCCCAGAACCCGCACCATAGGCATCCGCCTACCCGCACACTGGATGGCCTGAGACTGCGCTCCACCAGCACCACCAGCAGAAGGGAATGTCAGCATGGTGGCAGAGGGTTACTGGTGGTGAAGGGGGCAGTGGCAGCTGCCCAGAGCAGACCGTGGCCTAGCCCCATGTAGGTGGGTGCCATGCACTGCAACAAACAGGCCTTGTCTGACGAACAGTCATGGTATCACCAGGGAATGCACTGATGCTGTGATAGCATGGTGGTGCAGTGCACAAAACCAGTGTGTTCAGAAGGTCACAGGTTCAAGTCCCATCTGTGGTTCCTGCCAACCCAGTCCCCATATTTTTCCCACTACTAAAACGTGCTAATACAGACAGAACCTTTATTGCGGATGACATAAACATGCCCAAAACACCTACATTTTACCCTACAGAGCACAGACACCATAAACAGGTGCATTACCTAGAGCAGGGTCTCCCAAATGCAGTCCTGGAGGGCCAAACACCATTCAGGTTCCATGCTGCCTCTAATAAAGATACCTGTGCTGCATTTCTATGCGCCGCCCCCATGGTATGTAGATGTATCTCATGCATATTCATGGTGGACAGCATGAAAACCCGAACAGTGTTTGGCACACCAGGAATGGAGTTGGGAACCTCTGCCGTAAAGCAGCAGCCAACAGGGGCAGACACACCCGCCCCCACAGGCTCCATTATCCAATGCCTCCTGGAGAGGCAGGACATTGGGCCCTGCGTGCATCTCCCAATACTAGCACTTGCATACCTTAGCAATGTCACCCTAAACCTGGGAATACGGTACACAGCTATCAAAAGGGTTGCTATGATTACTGTCAGATAGCACTTCCTAAGTTAAGCACAATTTGCTGATTGAGCTGCATCATAGCAACCTTTCTGATGTCTGTGGAGTGTGCTTCAGGTCTGGTGTCTGACAGTGTTTACCACCCTGGGCAGGGCCAGATTTACCTTGAGTGAGGCCCTACGCCAACAAAAATTGTGGGCCCCCAGAAAAGATAAAAACGAGCACGCCGGATCAGCTGCGCGCTGTTGGCCCTGATGTCATAATTAAACTGGGAATCCCAAAAGCCAAACTTGGAATGTACAACACTGTAGAAATAAAACTATACATTAATTTGCTCTTGTACTACACAAAGCGCAGACGTTAATGATGCACATTTACCAGAGCTGACATATTCCAATTAATAAATTCAAATTAAAGAGATATTTTTCTACCTTTTGTGCATTTTTTTTCAGCTGCAATTGCTCCAGCCACTTTCTTCTGGTTTCTTCGTGTCAGCCCACCTCCAGTCTTAACCCCCCCAGCCCATTTCCAGCCCATTTCCAGCCCCAGCCCCCCCCCCCCATCGGCTCAAGTACAATTTAATAAAAAAAAAATACTGGCTGCTGCCACGGCAGCATGGACTGTCCCGCGGGGCCCCCTCTGCCCGGCTGAATCCCTCCATTCGTGACGGCTGAGCCCCTCCGTGCCGGCTTTGAGAGGCGCAAAGGGAGAGTGTCTCCCTCGCATCTCTGTTAAGCCTGCAGGGGCTCCGTGGGACAGTCCATGCTGCCGCGGCAGCAGCCAGCGTTTTTTTTTTTTTATTTAATTTTTAAAAAGCTAACAATTTGTTCAATTTTTGTGGGCCCTTGCCAGCTGTGGGCCCTACGCCACGGCGTAGCTAGCGTATAGGTAAATCCGGCCCTGACCCTGGGGAGTGACCCCAACAGTATTGCTTACCATAGCCATGCCTGCACTCTGCCCAGGACTGGTGTGGTGGCCAGGGCTGCCAAACACCTCTATAGCTGCACAATGCTGGCATAGGTGTGGGGAGTGTGTGTCTATCTATCCAGTGTGTGGTGGCTGCAAACACCCTCCACAGCCCCCACTGCTAGCACTGTTGCCAGTATTGGCCTGCCAATGTGCATAATGAGGAGCAAGGTACTGTGGGAATAGCCAGGATAGGATGTCCTGGCCTGGATTCATCTGTACATAGCATAGGGCAATGGCTCGGACATTGTAGTGGCCGGCCACCACCTGCACGGACAGGGTGGCCACAGCATGTTCTGCTGGGAGGTCACTCTCACCCTGACTGAGTAGTGACCACAGCATGGCTAGGTTCCCCCATAGCGCTATGTAGTGTTTTCCCTTTGTGATATTTATGGGTTTTATTTTGGGGCCCAATCACTGATTTATCTGCTTGGTGTGTATGTTGACATCCCAGTTCTGGGTACATGCATCTCCTCCAGGACCATGCACTATGGACTAGCTAGCAGACTGCCTGCAGCTAGTATGTGTCTTGCTGGAACACCTTGCAGGGTGTAGTGGCTGGAGGCTTGCTGCTGGCGAATGTCAGATAGTGGTGGTGGGGGGCAGCTGTGCATTTCCAGGCCTACTGTCTGTCTGCTATTGCTTTATGGATGTGTACAGCTCTGCATTGCCTGACCTGTAGGGTGTCTGTTCCCCAGCAGTACTGGGGTGATGGTCCCCTCTACTGCTACCATTGCAGGGGTAGAATGTTGGTGGGAGATCCTGTCCCCCACCCTGAGCCCCAGAGAGTGGTGGTATGTAATCCGCCTGTGGGTCGAAACACCCCCCCTTCACTTAAATCATGTGACCATGGCACCCACACAGGGTATGCACTTTTCTGGGTGCATCATAGTCCAAAAGGGCTAGATGTGATATACAGATGGACACAGGCATATCCTAGGGGTGTTTGCAAGCACTACCTATCACACATTGGCACTGATGGGGACCTACAGCATAGCCTATTTCAGCAAGGCCAGGTGCTGCGGAAATGGTGCTGGGCACAGGACCCGTCCACTGTGATGGACACTGTGATGCCACTCTGTGGCAGTAACACACACGGTCAGTACCCCCACCAGGCTGAGGTGCTGTGGGGTTGCACATGGTCAGGACACCCCACCAGGCCGAGGTGCTGGGGGGTGCATACCCCATCTTGTGTTCATCTATAGACTGCAGATCTGCATGTACAGTGCACCATGGGTATGAGTGGGATAACCTAAATCCTGGCCACCACAGCAGACAGTTTGTGTGGTGACCTGACGTCCTTCAGCTGCCAGCCAGGGATTTGTTAGTAGCACTAGCGATGTGGCCCACTAGTTACTTCACTGCCTGTGGGGCCAGGAGTCATGGGTTTGATCCCACAGTGGGGTTATTTGGTAGGGCTGTCTGAGGCATTTTCTTTTTTAAATTTAAATTGGTGCTGCCAGCAACAAACCCTCACAGTGCTGTCTCCTTACGGTGCCTCATCAGGCGCCCTATACAGTGCCCAATGCGGGACCCTATACTGCGCCCTGTGGGGTGCCCCATAGGGGACATTCTAGGGTGCCTTGGCGGACAGTGCACTTTATAATGTGCCCTCTGGGGTGCCTTATGTGGCACCTTAGGTTACGGCCCTGTGAGGGTGTGTTTGCTGGCAGCACTAATTAAAATTAACAAACAAAATGCTTCAAACAGCACTGATTTTGAGTAAAAGGTGATGTCTCAGCCAGCTTTACGCATTAGACCCACAGGGGGATTGAATTCACATCCCCTGCACCATTAGTCAGTGTATTAACCATTGTGCTACAATTCTAGATGCCTTGCTAGATACCTTATCTAGATGCATGTACCCAGAACTGGGATGTCAGCATACACACCTTGCTAGATACCTTATGGCAGGGGTGGGGAACCCTGGTCCTGGAGAGCCGCAGACCAGTCAGGTTTTCGGGATATCCCTAATGAATATGCATGAGATATATATGCATTAGAGATATCCTGCCAACCTGACTGGTTTGTGGCCCTCCAGGGCTGGATTTGGAGACCCCTGCCTTACACCTCTGTCATTTAAGACAATAGACAATATTTTGGTGGTGGTGAGAAGTGAGGAGGAATGTGACACATTCTATCTAACCTTTTTGATGTCTTGGACATCTGCACCTTGCCCACTCACAATCTTAAATGACAGAGGTGTAAGGCAGGGGTCTCCAAATCCAGCCCTGGAGGGCCACAAACCAGTCAGGTTGGCAGGATATCTCTAATGCATATATATCTCATGCATATTCATTAGGGATATCCCGAAAACCTGACTGGTCTGTGACTCTCCAGGACCAGGGTTCCCCACCCCTGCCTTATGGGCGCGCGTTGCGTGGTGCTCTACATGATGTTTTTTAACGCTCGTTAGGCTATGGCGCCTGGTAACGCGCGTTATCGGTAACGATGTACTGCCCATGTCCTTATTTGGGATTTCTTCCTGTACCGCGGATCCTAACGCGAATCACACTAACGCAGTTTAGTAAACATGCCCCTAAATGTTTACATTTGAATGTGCTTCCTGCTGTAGTCACCCTTCTGGAAGTTTCCACTATGGTAAGTTTGGTCTACTGAACCAGTTGCTCTTATGGATGTATGGAAGGATATGTTGAGGGCAGAGAACCTGTTGAATAGCGCAGTTGTGGCAATCTTCCAGTGATACTGTTTCTAAATTTAAAGAATTGGATGATGCTGTGAAAACTGTTGCTCAATGCACCAGAACTCTGGAGGATCAGGTTGTAACATTACAGTCTATTAGTGCTACGGCAATTAAAGATAGTCTTTCTCTCATAACAAACTAGATCAGTCTAAAAATGTGCATGTGTTGAATTTTCCCATAAACTGATAAATGTCATAAGAAATTCTTTTGAGAACATTTTTTGAAAGAGGTACTTGTGATGTCTAATGCAGATACAATAACATTTTCGAAAAGTAGCGATTGTGGATCAGGAGACAGGAGGCCTAGATAGGCATGAATCATCAAGCATGGTCTTAATAGCATTACGACAGGATAACAATGCCTCATGTGCTACTTTATTAGTTACTGTGGTTTCAGAGTCAGATAAGGTTTCCAGTTTAACAAATTACTTCAGGAAGCAAGAGGTATTATTTTGTGGTCAGTGTGCCCAAATCTTTCCTGATGTGGCAAGATCCACACAAATGAGGAGAAAAAATATCGTACTTTTAAAGCCAGCGCTCCTCACTTTGGGCAATTTTTTTCGTAAGTATCCTTGCAAACATTTAGTATATTTTCAAGATAATATTCCTTTTTGGATCCTATGCAGCTGGAACAATGTATAATCTAAGAGGAAGGTTTAAAGTGGATGATTTATTTTATTTGTATTATGACTGATAGTAATCATTATTTCTTTCGTTATCTTTTTAATATCTTCCACTCTCCTTGGGACGTGCAGGGGTGGCCCAAGGCTTTCTGCTGCCTTAGGAAGGTCTCTTCACTGTCACTCCCCACCCACAGGTCAGCCCCCAGCACCCATCATCAGCTCTTCCCTCTCACCTGGAGGAGGGGTGGCACGTGAGTCCACCATTCTTCAAAGAGGCGGCAGAGGCTCTGAGCAAGCCGCTTCATCACCGCAGCAGGTCTTGCAGCTCCCAGACGCAAGCAGTCACGCCCTGCGGCTCCTGCCCCCTCTGATGCAGACTTCCTGTCGAAGAGGACAGGAGCGGCAGGCTATGAGTGTGTGCACACACGCAGTGATTCAAGGTCCATCATGGCTTGCTCAGAGCCTCTGCTGGTGGAGGGGTTGTGGTGCCACCCACCGGGCCTATTACCCTAGGTGGCCACCTAGTCTGCTAGTGGAGAGCCAGCCATGGTCTTGTGGACCAATGATATGCATAATATTGCCTTTGATTTTTTTGTGTAAGTTTGCTTCTGCGTTAACATGGTATTTTCATATCTTTCTTATTATATTCTTTAATGTAATCATTTACATTCTTATAAATAAAAAAACATTCAACATTCATAAATTTTATGTAGTCATTAATACTGTCATTATCTTACAAGACGTGCCAAATAATGGTCTTCTGTCCCATGGTTAAAAACACCTTTGCAGTATTTGCAATATTAAACATCTCATCAAAAATAATTCTACTCCTCCACCAGAGTTAATGTCTCATCAGTAATAACTGCACTCCGACCCCGCTGCTGCTTTCACCCTTCTCAGGGCTTCATCAGGGAGTCTGCAAGCCTGCGAGATCATGGGAATATGCAGTTAACATACAAAAAATGTTTTATTCTGGAATTGACCAATTGACTTTGAAAAAATGACTCTCAAACTGCTTCCGTTTCTTCTTGCTGAACCACACAGATGCCATGCATGCTTTTCATTTCATTTAATGACTTAATTAACATTTATTCAGGCAACAACTGTTATGCATTAAAATGCGGTTAATAAAACCACCGACACTCTCTTTTGATTAAGAACCTTTGGAATGAAAGTTTGCCAGCAAAAAATATATTCCTGCTCCCACCTCTATAGGAACTCAGAAACATATTTTCTATTACTCTTAGAAGAATTATGTGCCTGAATTACAAACTATTTTAAGTCTTAAATTGAATGGACTGCTTCCTTCTCACGAGGTACTTTCTCCAAATGGGTACGTTTTGCCTCTACCATGACAGTCATGAACCTCACTCCTAAGCCAGGGTATGTGCAGTATGATCTCAGTCTTTCAAATTTACTAATACTCGACATAGTACATGCATTGCGCCAAAGAGAGATTCCTTCTGCAGTTCGTAAACGTAACATATATGGGTAGTTTGTCAAGATATGCGTGGAAGTTCTCTTTTATCGAGCCTGTGGCTCCCAATATGATGGGAAATATTTCTGTATCTTTCTGCCACATTTTCTTGGTCTCTGACTGCATTTCTTGGGACTTCAGGATCTTCCACCTCTCCATGTGATTCACAATGTGTTACTGATGGTGCATTTTCCAAAGACTGACATAAAGCAAGACAGTGTTCTATAAGCCTAATTTTAATAGGTCTAATAATCTCACTAAAGTATATTTTGTTGCAGGGGCACACAATAGCATAGATTACTTTAGAAGTGTCAGGATTTGCATTTGTTTCTAATTTATAAAGGAACCGTAATGCTGGATGAATAAATTCTGTTAATATCAATGCATGGAAGCATGCGTTACATTTTCGGCGTTGAGTACGTTCATCAAGATCATAAGAGCCTGATTCTTCATGAGAGCTTAATCTTGAATGAACCCACCAATCATGAAGGTTTTTACCTCGCGTGTAAGCAAATCCAGGAGCTATTTTAAAAACATGATAAATTCTCAAAATATTCCAATATTTATTTATTTATTTAACAGGTTTTTATATACCGCTTTATCATTTCAATCAAAGCGGTTTACAGTGAAACTTTAACTTGGTAATGTACATTAAACAAGGATATTGATAACTTGGATTTTTCTAAAATCAAGCTTTTTTTGCTTTAAAAACTTCCAGTGAATAAGGTACAAGACAAACATGATGATTACTATATGATTACTATGGGGTATGTTTATTAAACCTTCTTAATGTGCGCGCTGTGCAATTAGCACATGCTAAGGTACCTTAGCGCGTGCTAATGATGTTTTATGGGGCACAAATGTGCCTTAGTGCGCGCTCATGTGCGCAGCGGCGCAAATGAGCGCTGAAGGCAGGGAAAGGCTCCCGGAGGGTGGAGGAAGGCTCCCCAGGGGCGGAGAGAAGGGGTCAATGGGTGGAGAGTGGGAGGGGAGAGGCTCCCCACACACTAACGATGTGAAATCCGAGACCAAAACTAACGCAAGTGAAAACCTCGCGTTAGAGCTGATTTAAAGGGAAAAGAAACCATTTCTGTCAGCAATGTACAGCAAAACCAGGGAAACCTACAAAAAAGAGATAAGTGTGATACATGTGCACGGAACAAAAGTGCAAATAAACATTGAAAATGACCCCAACAAAATAAAAAAAAAATCATAATCAAGCTGGGCAATAGTGATAGTAATGGGAAACATCAAAAAACACTCCCAAGAAAGCCCCAAAAAATAAATATGAATTTTGGAAGGGTCTACGCTCCGTCCCCATACAAGGTGAATGATCCCACAGTGAAATAACACTGATCAGGGTTTCCCTCTCCATTGGACAGGTTACCTATGGCATGCACATGTTCCACAACAGCAGGGCGGGCATGTTGGAATGGGCAACTGGACAGATGCAGGGAAAGGGGATACAGAGGGCTGCAGGCGGCACATGCTGAGGTGCAGCTGGGGCACAGTGCGGACTAGGCAGATGCCTAGGTGGCACTTAGGAATGCTGAAACTGAACAGCAGCCAGACAGCAACTGATGAGGGCCCAACATGGGCACGAGAGTGTTTATCACATTGTCACAGGGGATAGTACCCAGCAGGTACCTCCAAGGGCACAGAACATTGGCAGGTGGTTTTGGGGGGAAGCGTGGATGCCTATGCAGGCACCCCTACCCCAGAACATACAACATAGGCAGCCGCCTACCTGCACACTGTATGGCTTGAGATTGCACACCACCAGCACCACCAGCAGAAGGGCATGTCAGCATGGTGGCAGAGGGGTACTGGTGGTGGAGGGGGGCAGTGGCAGCTGCCCAGAGCAGACCATGGCCTAGCCCTGTGTAGGTGGATGCCATGCACTGCAACAGACAGGCCCTGCTGGACAAACAGTCATGGTATCACCAGGGAATGCACTGTCTTTGTGGCAACACGGTGGTGCAGTGCACACAACCAGTGTGTTTAGAGGCAGAAGGTCACAGGTTCAAGTCCCAGCTATCGTGCCTGCCAATCCAGTCCCCATATTTTACCCACTACTACAACGTGCTAATACAGACAGAACCTTTATTGCAGATGACGTAAACATGCCCAAAACACCTACATTTTACCCTACAGAGCACAGACTCCATAAACAGGCGCATTACCTACAGCAGAGTCTCCCAAATGCAGTCCTGGAGGGCGAAACACCATTCAGGTTCCATGCTGCCTCTAATAAAGATGCCTGTGCTGCATATCTATGCACCACCCCATGGTATGCAGATGTATCTCATGCATATTCATGAGGGACAGCATGAAAACCCGAACAGTGTTTGGCACACCAGGACTGGAGTTGGGAACCTCTGCCGTAAAGTAGCAGCCAACAGGGGCAGACACACCCACACCCACAGGCTCCATTAGCCAATTCCCCCTGGAGAGGCAGGACATTGGGCCCTGCGTGCATCTCCCAATACTAGCACTTGCATACCTTAGCAATGCCACCCTACACCTGGGAATACGGTACACAGCTATCAAAAGGTTGCTATGATTACTGGCAAATAGCAATTCCTATGTTAAGCACAGTTTGCTGATTGAGCTCCATCATAGCAACCTTTCTGATGTCTGTGGGGTGTGCTTCAGGTCTGGTCTCTGACAGTGTTTACCACCCTGGGGAGTGACCCCCAACAGTTTTGCATACCATATCCATGCCTTTACTGTGCCCAGGACTGGTGTAGTGGCCAGGGCTGCTAAACACCTCTATAGTAGCACAATGCTGGCATAGGTGTGGGAGTGTGTGTCTGTCTATCCAGTATGTGGTGGCTGCAAACACCCTCCACAGCCCACACTGCCAGCACTGTTGCCAGTATTGGCCTGCCAATGTGCATAATGAGGAGCAAGGTACAATGGGTATAGCCCTGCCAATGTGCATAATGAGGAGCAAGGTACCATGGGTATAGCCCGGATAGGGTGGCCTGGCCAGGATGCATCTGCACAGGGCATAGGGCAATGGCGGGGACATTGTAGTGCCCGGCCACCACCTGCACAGACAGGGTGGCCACAGTATGTCCTGCTGGGAGTTCACTCTCACCCTGACTGTGCAGTGACCACGGCATGGCTAGGTTCCCCCATAGTGCTCTATAAAACTTTTTTCATGTGATATTTTTGGGTTCCCTTTTGGGGTCCAATCACTGATTTATCTGTTTGGTGTGTATGCTGACATCCCAGTTCTGGGTGCATGCATCTTCTCCAGGAACATGCCCTATGGACTAGCTATCAGACTGTCTGCAGCTAGTATGTGTTTTGCTGGAACACCTTGCAGGGTGCAGTGGCTGCAGGAAAATATCAGAATGTGGTGGGGTGAAGCTGAGTATTTCTGGGCCTAATGTCTGTCTGCTATTGCTTTATAGATATGTACAGAGCTGCATTGACTGCCCTGTAGGATGGCTGTTCCCCAGCAGGACTGCGGTTGGTGGTCCCCTCTACTGCTGCCATTGCAGGGATGTAAAATGTGGATCTGTTGGTGGGAGACCCTGTTTCCCACTCTCAGCCCCAGAGGGTGGGTTTGGTGGTGGTACATAACCTGCCTATGGGTCCATAAGGGTCAAACCTGACTGAGAAATACAGATGTATCCAAAGTGTGTCTGCAGGAGCTACCTATCTCTCACACACACTAGGACTGCTGGGGACATACAGCATGGCCTATTTCTGCCATGGAAGGTGCTGTGGACCTGGTGCTGGGCGCCCCACCACACCCTCAGGGTGAGCACAGTACCCGCACAATGTGACGGTGTGTAGCTACTCTGTGCCAGTAACACACATGGTCAGTTCCCCCTACCAGGCCGAGGTGCTGTGGGGGTGCATACCCCATCTTGTGTTCATCTGTAGATGGCTGATTTGCATGTGCAGTGTATCATGGGTACGGGTGGGCTAACCCTATCCTGGTGACCACAGCAGACTGTTTGTGTGGTGACATGCAGTCCTTCTGTAGCCAGCCAGGGGCTTATTAGCAGCTGTAGCCCACTGGTTACTTCACTGCCAGTAGAGCCACAGGTCATGGGTACAAACCCACAGTGGGGTTATTTGATAGGGCTGTCCAAAGCATTATCTATTTTTAATGTACATTAGTGCTGCCAGAAAAAAAAACACCCTCAGCGTACTGTACCCATAAGGTGCCTCAGAGGGTGCTTTATAGGGCGCCCTATAGGGCAGGGCACCTTATGGTTACCATCCATATAAGGTGCACTATACAGTATCCTATGGAGCAACTTATAGGGTGCCCTATAGGGGACATTATAGGGTGCCGTGGCGGACAGTGCACTTTATAATGTGCCCTATGGAGTGCCTTATAGGGTGCCTTATGCGGCACGTTAGGTTACGGCACATGAGGGTGTGTTTGCTGGCAGCAATTAATAAAATACAAATAAAGTACAGCCAGAAATAATACTTACATGTCAAAGCTGATGCCTCAGCCAGCCTTAAGTATTAGGCACACTGGGGATCAAACTCATGACCCCTGTATTATCAGTCAGTGCCTTAACCATTGTGCTACACTGCTGTTCCAACTTGCATGTCAGCGCACCTACTTAAGATTTTCATGCATTTAAATGCACAATGCTGCCATCAAAAACAGTGCTATGACCTTGCCATGCCTCATAGGGCACCCTATATGGCGCCCTATAGGCCACCCTTTAAGCAACATTGTAGGGTGTCTTGGCGGACAGTGCACTTTAAAATGTGCCCTCTGGGGTACCTTATGGGGTGCCTTATGCAGCACCTTATGTTACAGCACTTTGAGAGTGAGTTTGCTAGCAGCAGTAATTAAAATACCTCATAATGCAATATTACACATAAATGGTAGTGCCTCAGCCAGCCTTATTCATTGGGCACAGTGGGGGATTGAACCCATGACCGCTGCACCATCTGTCAGTGTCTTCACCATTGTACTGCAGCCCTGTTCCTCTGTTTACACCTCAGCGCGCCTGCTTTTGCTTCCCGCGCGCGTTTCTCCTGCGCTAATGTGCGTGGCGCACAAGAGCGCGCGCGCTAATCCCATTTTGCTACCTTTGACTGGACCGCCCACTCCTTTTATGGCATCCTGCAGACTAACGCGGAGGGTTTAGTAAACATACCCCTATATGTTAAAAGAAGGTCCCAGTCTACATTTTAGCATGCTTATATTCTTGGGGCTTGATTTTCAAAGGCATTTACATGGGTAACTTCCCTAGTTACCCATGTAAATACCTTATCTGGGATATTTCAAAGGCACCTACATGGGTAGTGCCTTTGGAAAATCCCAGATAAATCCTTAACCCACCCAGATACTAAGCAGTTAGCATCGGACCGTGTTAAGAGCATTCTGGGTCAGAGTGGGGGCGGAGGAAAGGGCTAAACAGGTAGCAGTGATTTTCGATGCTATCTGCTTAGCCCTCTGCACCTTAAAAAGGCAAGGAAAAACCTCATCTATATTTAAGATGCAGAGGGCTAAGCGGGTAGCATCGAAAATCACTGTTACCTGTTTAGCCTCAGCGGCTGCCAGTGTGTCCAGACAAACTGGGCTTGATAATCCTTGGTCTGGCCCAATATAGCATTTCTTATGTTCTGATGTTCTTATGATGTGGTTGGATCAAAGCCCTCGGGATGTCTTACTGCTGATGTAGCTGCGCATGAAATGAGAGTCAGATGCTGCAAGATGTCTTACATATTTGGACATGGAACATACAAAACATAAACCAAGGGAAGTTGGAGATGGTCAAGAATGAAATGGAAATGTGTACAACTCAATCTGTTGGGTGTCAGTGAACTGAAATGGACTGGCATCGGGTACTTTGCATCTGATGATCACATGGTCTATTATGCTGAAAATGAAAGACACAGAAGAAATGGTGTTGCATTTATAATTAAGAAGAAACTTGCAAGAACTGTAATGAAATGCAGTGCAATCAGTAAACATTTAATTTATATTCCTCTATGAGGAATGCACATCAGCACAACTATAATTCAAGTATATGCCCCAACAGTAGCTGCAGAAGAGGATGAAGTTGTTGAGTTCTACAAACAAGTGCAAGCTGAAATTGACAGAGCATGCAAACAGGATATCCTACTAGTCATGAGTGAATGGAATGCAAATGTTGGCAACAAAGAAGAAGGCAAAGTGGTTGGAAAATATGGACATGGCAACAGAAATGAAGCTGGAGAAAGGCTGATAGAATTCTGCAAGACCAACAATCTATTTATCTCAAACACCTTTTTCCAGCAACACAAGCGGTGACTGTACATATGAACTTCACCCAATGGACTGTACAAAAATCAAATTGACTACATCTGTGTAAGTCAATGAAGGAAAAGCTCTATAACATCAACAAAGACAAAATCTGGAGCTGACTGTGGTACAGATCACCAACTACTAGTATGCAAACTCAAACTAAAGTTGAAAAAAGCAAGCCACTCATGAATGTAGCAAAATATGACCTTGAGAATATACCACCGGAATTAAAAACTGCCTGCAAAATTGATTTGCTGCTTTAGATACAAATAACAGAACTCCAGAAGAGTTATGGGATGACATCAAAAAGGTTGTGTTAGAAGAAAGTGAGAAGTCTCTACAAAAGGTGAAAAAGCTAAAATGGACAAAATGGATGACCGAAGAAACTCTGAAAATTGTCCAGAAATGCAGAGAATCTAAAGCCAAAGAAGAAAGAGAGGCAATCACAGAACTCAACAGAGATTTCCAATGTGCAGAAGGACAAGACAAACAGAAATACTACAATGATGCATGCAAGGAAATAGAAGCATAAACTATTAGAGGAAGAACAAGATCGGCTTTCCTAAAGGTATGAGAATTAAAGAAAAATTCCAGCCTTGAATTGGAATGTTACAAGATGCTCAAGGATCCATGTTGAATGATGCTGAGAAGATAAGAAAAGGTGGAAAGAAAACCGAGTTACTTACCTGTAACGTGAGTTCTCCAGGGACAGCAGGATAAGTCAGCCACAAGTGGTGGTGACGTCATCTGACGGTGCCATAGACGGAAGTACTCTCAGTAGCCACACCTCCCGATCCACCCCTAGCTGGCCAGATCTTCCAAGCTGAGGCACTACCAGCAGCTAGGAGGCGGAAGCAGAGACCGGAGATCCCCGCCGGGGAGGAGGGTGGGAAAGTGTGGCTGACTTATCCTGCTGTCCCTGGAGAACTCACGTTACAGGTAAGTAACTCGGGTTTCTCCCAGGACAAGCAGGATGAGTCACCACAGTGGTGTCTCCCCAGCTACAGCTGCAGTGGCGGGGAATCAACAATGGAGACAGAGACAAGCAGGACCGTAAGGTGCAAGCAGGTTTAATCTGGTATGTCATAGCCAGGCATATGCTAAGAACGAGGTGTGCAATTAACAAGCGTGCAAGTAATACAACGTGCAAAACATAACAAGGTGCTCAAACCCGTGACAAGGAGCTGTGCCCGAGCACAGCGCATAGTGTCCCAACTAGTCACAATGAGGCATAAGGTGTGACAGGACAATAAAACAGTGCATAGATGCAAATCGTAGTCACAATAAGGCATAAGGTGCAACTTGACAACAAAGGCACAATAAGGCATAAGGTGCAACATGGCAGAACAGTGGTGCATAGATGCAAATCGAAGTCACAGTGCATGAAACAATGTCAAAGTCACAGTACTCAGATAGTGACGAGGCAAGTCACAAGGTTCAACCCCGGGCCGGGGAGGATATAGCAGATAAAACAGATAGGCCGAAGGCGGAGCCGCCGTGGTCGGGTCCGTCTAGGCAGTAGTGTCTCTGGAAAGTCTGGACAGAGGACCACGTGGCAGCTTTGCAGATTTCAGGAACTGGAATGGAACGTAGGTTGGCAATGGAGGTGGCCAACGCCCGCAGGTGATGAGCTCTGACACCTGCGGGAGGATTCGCTCCAGCGAGTGAGAGACCCAGGGAGATGCACGCGGAGATCCATCTGGAAAGCGCACGTTTGGACACTGGGAGGCCAGGCTTGTTAGGGTCGTACGAGACGAAGAGCTGGGACCCTTTGCGCAGGGGTGAAGTCCTCTGGAGGTAGCACCAAAGGGCCCTGACGCAATCAAGCGTATGAAGGCGCTGCTGTTCGTGATCGGAGTGGGGTCCGGGAAGGAAGCAGGGCAACTCAATGGTTTGATTGATGTGGAAAGAGGTTGCCACCTTGGGAACAAATTTGGGGTGTGTCCGAAGACAAGCACAGTCGTGGAGAAGAACGGTGTAAGGTGGATACGCGACAAGGGCATGTAGTTCGCTGATCCATCTGTCAGAAGTGATAGCAATGAGGAATAGCATTTTCCAGGAAACGAATTTCATATCTGCCGAGTGCAGTGGCTCGAAGGGTTCCCTCGTAAGCTGGTTGAGGACAATGTTAAGGTCCCAAGGAGGTACAGGTTCCCTGATGGGAGGGTGCAGATTGGATAATCCCTTCATGAAGCTGGCAACGACTGGAAGGGTCGCCACCGATGAGTCACCAACGTGGCGGTGAAAGGCCGCAATGGCGGAGAGGTGGACCTTGATGGACTGAGTTTTCAGGCCGAGGGTAGAGAGAGATGCGAGGTACTCGAGAAGCAGAGGCATAGGGCATGAGAAGGGCTCAAGGCACTGTGCCTCGCACCAGATGCAGAAGCGGCGCCATTTAAGGCTGTAAGATTTTCTGGTGAGGGACGCCGAGCGGCCAGGATGATCTGTTGTACCTCGGCCCCGTAAGGTTGAGTGGTGCCAGCATTACCCTTTCAGCTTCCATGCCGACAGCGATAGCATCTGCAGATTGGGATGAAGCATGGAGCCGTTGTCCTGCGAGAGGAGGTCCGGTCGCAAGGGAAGTTGAATGGGGGGTTCCAACGCTAGGCGGTGAAGATACGGGAACCATATTTGCCTGGGCCAGTACGGAACCACTAGGATGACTGTTGCCCGGTCTCTGATGATGCGTTGGATGGTCCACGTCACTAGCGGAGTCAGAGGAAACGCATAGGTCAGCGGCCATCGGTTCCAAGCCAGGTCGAAGGCGTCCGCCGCTAGCCTGAGTGGGGAGGGTCTTTTTGAGCAAAACAGGAGGCATTTTGTGTTGTCCTGGGTCGCGAAGAGGTCGATTTGTGGAGGGCCCCACTCCTGGAAGAGGAACGATGAGACTTCTTGGTGGAGCGTCCACTCGTGGGGGCTGAGCTGCCTGCTGAGGCGATCGGCCAGGACATTCTCCTCCCCAGGCAGATAGCAGGCCTGGAGACTGCAGTTGAGCGAGAGGGCAAGATGCCAGGTGCTGAGGGCTTCCTTGCATAGGAGGCGCGACCCTGTGCCCCCTTGCTTGTTTATGTAGAACATAGCTACTTGGTTGTCGGTCAGAACTCTGATGGCTTTGCCTGATACCAGACCTTGGAAGGCCATGAGGGTGTGGCGGACAGCTCTGAGCTCGAGGACGTTGATGTGCAGGGCTTTCTCTGAGGCGGACCAAGCTCCTTGGGTATGTGTCCTGTTGCAGTGGGCTCCCCACCCTCGGGTAGAAGCATCCGTGGTTATGGTGATCTGGTGGGCGAGTGCTTGTAGACGCTTGCCTCGAGAGAGGTTGGTGGGATGCGTCCACCAGCGTATAGCCTTGGCTGATCTGTTGTCCCTGGGAATTAGGGTGGACAATGGTTGAGTGTGCTGGCACCAGTGCGAGCGGAGGTGCCATTGGAGAACCCGTATTTGCAGTCTCGCCAAGGGGAGGACAAGGGTGGCCGCAGCCATGTGCCCCAGGAGGCGCAGGATGGTGCGGGCTGTAGACTGGGGTTGTGGAGGACTTGGAGAGCAAGTTTGATGATTGCATGGCTCCTGTTCTGAGGCAGGAAGGCCCTGGCCCGCTTGGTGTCTATGCAGGCGCCAATGAACTCCAGTTTCTGGACTGGGGAGAAGTGAGACTTCTGGTGGTTCACTAGGAAGCCCAGGGAGGACAGCAGAGAGGTGGCTTTCTTGACCGCTATCCGCAGTGCCGCAGGTGAGGCAGCGGAGAACAGCCAATCGTCCAGGTAGGGAAAGACACATATCCCTTGACTGTGAAGTAGTGAGGCAGCCACCGCTACGCACTTGGTAAAAACTCTGGGAGCAGGAGAGAGACCAAATGGAAGCACTCTGTACTGGTAGTGTAGATCCGCTACCTGAAAGCGCAGGAACTTCCTGTGCTGCGGGTGCATTGGGATGTGGGTGTATGCGTCTTGGAGATCCAGAGAGGCGAGCCACTCCCCGGGCTAGATGAGGGGCAGGATGGTGGAAAGAGAGTGCATCCTGAACTTCTCCCTGACTATGCACCTGTTGAGTTTCCGCAGATGGAGGATGGGCCGTACTCCCCCGGACTTCTTGGGGACCAGGAAGTACCTCGAGTAAAAACCCCGGTTGGTCTCGCTGGGGGGAACGGGCTCGATAGCCCTGGAGGCAAGCAGGGACTGGATCTCTGTGGACATAGGGACGAGGTGCTCTTTTGGAATTATGTTCTGAGGGGCGGGCGTAGAGGTGGCTTCGATGAGAATTTGATGCGATAGCCCTGCCTGATGATGGAAAGCACTCATTGATCCGACGTTATCTTCTCCCAGGAAGGTAGGAAAGCGGACAAGCGCCCCCCGGTCGGAAGGTGCTGGCAGGGCGGAGAGTCAAAAGTTAGGATTGTTTTTGGTGGGAGCAGAAGGGGGCTTCTTTGACCCACGGTCCCGCTGGCGAGGCTTCTGCCTGTAGGAGGCCTGGTGGTGCTGCTGCCTGTAGCAGGGCTGTTGCTGCCACTTGCGATAGGTGTTGTATCGCTTGGAGCTGGCATTGCTTTGAGGGCCCCCTTTGCGGTAGGTGCGAGGGCAGTCGGCACCTTCCTCTAAGGTCTGGAGAGTGGTGCAGCGCTCGCGCATGTCATTCACCGTGTCCTTGAATTTATCGCCAAACAGCGAATCGCCGGAACAGGGCGTGTCTGCAATACTTTCGTGAGAATCAGTCCGAAGGCCGGAGGCCCGGAGCCAGGCTAGCCGGCGTGCCAGATGGCCGTCCCCGCCACTCTGGCTGCGGTCTTAAAGGCGTCGTGGGCCGCCCGGCCCTGGTGCCTGGTGCAGTCATCGAGCTCCGCAAGGGCAGTGGAGAGGGCGGGTGGAACTTCAGTCAGAAGGGAGATGGAGGATCTGATGTTGCTCACCAGCGTGTCCTGGTAGATAGCGTGCTGGAATTGGTGATCCGCGATCCTGGCATTTAGCATGGCCCCTTGATAGACCCACTTAGCCACGTCATCCATGAGCTTATTGTCCTTACCCGGTGGCACGTTGGTAGAGGTGCGCGAAGACTTGGAGCGCTTAAGGGCTGATTCCACAACAATGGATTGGTGTGGTAGCTGTTGTTTGGCAAAGCTGGGTATGGGCTGGACGGTATACTTATTGTCCAACTTGCGTGGGCAGGCGTGGTTGGATGGGCAGGCGTGGTTGCGTGGGCAGGCGTGGTTTGCCACATTTTCACGAGGTTGTCCCGGAGGAGCTGATGGATGGGCAGGGCAGAGATGGACTTGGGGGCATTGATGAACTTAAGTGCGCTTTGCACCTCGTCACGCTGATCCGGGATGTCCACTGAAGTGATGGAGAGAGAAGTTATGACCTTCTGGATGAACTTGAAGTATGTCACGTCCTCAGGGGGTATGGAAGAGCCTGAGGGGGCGTCAGGATGAGAGAGAGAGTCTCTGCGAGATGAGGTTTCGGCTTGCGATAGCTCCTTGGTGCCGTCCTGCTCCTGGGATGGGGAAGTAAGAGCCAAGGTGTGTGGTGCAGGCGTGGCGGTCGCGCTGGCAACTGCCGAGGCCAGCTGAGGGGGCACGAAGGCCTTGGGGCCAGAGGCCAGGTTAACCAGAGAGGAAGTCCATTGCTGCAGCATGTCCTGAAGGAGTTTGAGGGTCTCTGGGGTCTCCCGCGGGGCATGGTCGGGGGCGACCTGCACGCAGGGCGCAGGTGGCTGAACACTCTCCTTCTGCGCCGGATGGTCCTCTGCGCCACTGAGTAGACTGCGTGCAGGGGAGGAACTGCAGGCACTGCAGGCAGAAGGGGAGGAGGACCAGCGTGATCTGTTGTGGGAGGAAGAGCTCGCCGAAGAAGAGGTGCTGCGTCTGTCCCTCTTCCGAGTCCCTCTGCTCCTGTGGCGTCTTGTGCTGTGGTTTTTGGAGCGGTGATGATTCCTGTGCCGTGCACGGCCCTTGTGCCCGCTCCGCGATCTGCGCCAGCTCGATCTGCTCCAGCTGTCAGATCTGCGCCGGACCTCTGATCTGTGCCTGCTCTCAGAATAGCACCTGCTCCGTGACCTGCGCCTGCTCTGATGTCTGTGCCTGCTCCGTGAACTTCTGCGCCAGCTCTGCGATCTTCTGCGCCGGCTCTGAGATCTGTGCCGGCTTTCCGGTGTGTTGCGTGGAGATCGGCACTGACTTCGGCGGTGCCTGTCACTCCGAGAACGAGCGCGCCGGTGCTGGGAGGAACTGCGCCTGCTAACAGAAGAACACGCTGTGTGCCCGCGCTTGCTGGATGCTGCACCGGACAGGCTTCTGATGCTGTCCGCTTCGCTGAGCCAACCGGCGCTGTCCCGTCTGGGCCGAGGGGAGGGCTGAGGATGGCCGGAAGTAGACTTGGCGGCATCCGGAAGAGAAGCTGGAGAATGGGAGGAGGATGCCCCGGTCAAGATGGGAGCCGCCATAGGAGAACATGCAGAGAGGAGAGTCCCAGGCTCGCGGCGGGAGATGGAGGCCTGAAAAGGCGTGTCCCCGGCCGGAGTAACGATCACGGCGTTTTCAGCAGCAGGGCTGTAGGAGGTACTCACGGCGGCAGCAGGAGTCAGGAAATCAGCGAGAGCATGCCGGCGGGACTTAAGAGCTCGGGGAGACATGCGGCCGCAGGCAGGACAGTCCTCGATCGCGTGCTCTGTCCCCAGGCATCGGATGCACAGCTGATGGGAATCCGAATTAGCCATCTTTCAGGAGCAGCCTGGGCACTTTTTAAAACCCGGTTTCTTCATTGTAGAGGTAATTCTTGATTTGATTGCAGAGGTCTTGTTAGAGAGTAAAATAAAAACGTCTTGCTGGCAAGGCGGAAGACAAAGACTGGCCAGCTAGGGGCGGATCGGGAGGTGTGGCTACTGGTCAGGCCCAGAAGGCTAATGCCTTCTGGGCTACTGAGAGTACTTCCGTCTATGGCACCGTCGGATGACGTCACCACCACTTGTGGCTGACTCATCTTGCTTGTCCTGGGAGAACATACAGATTCATTATACGATAAAGATCAAGTGGACCAACAGCTGTTTCAACCTGCACCTTATGATCTAGAAGCATTGGTGATGAAAGAAGACATCGAAGCAGCATTGAAAGCATTATCAAAGAACAAAGCACCAGGCATTGATGGCATTCCCATTGAAGTATTACAGCAATATGTTGCAGCTGTTACCATACTTATAAGGCTCTGCCAGGAAATTTGGAAGACCATGGCCAACTGACTGGAAAAGATCTGTGTTTATACCAATACTAAAGAAAGGTGATCCAACTGACTGTGGAAATTATTGCACAATCGCTCTGATCCCACATGGCCAGCAAGATTCTACTTAAGATTAGTATTACTACAGCTCCTGTCTGCTGCCTTAATCTGCTGCTCTTGCCTGCTCACTGTTGTTTGCTGTTTGCTCAGCTGTTTTTGGCCTGCCTGCCTGCTTGCTGTTCGCTGTTACCGGACATCTTTTTGCTGCCCCTCCCACAGGTAATTCTATTGGCTGCTCCCTGTTCCAGGAAGTTGTCATCCTGCATTTAAACACCTCTAGCGTGGCGTTCCGTGCTGAAGGAGCATGCCCAAGGAGCACGTGCTCCTTGGGCATGCTCCTTGGGGCGAGTCCGGGGGAGAGTCCAGCGCTCCTTTGTTCCTGAGCGACTTCTTTCAGCACCGAGACCACACTCGGAACATCTCTTCGCTTTCAGCTCACTTAGCTTCTCCGGTGACCGACGCATGCTGTACTACTGTCAGCTCTACCCTACTTCAGCGCTGCAGTTTTCGCCTCATCTGTGCTTGGGTCCTCCTGCTTCCTGTCTTGTTTTTATTTTTGTTCTTGTCGCATCTCTGTGGTATGACTGCTATTCCTGTCCTGTGGGGCTGGAGGCCCCTTCCCCCTCCTCTTATTCATGTCTCATCGGATGCTCTTATGCGACCTTCCCCAAACCTCATCCCGTGTCTTCCCCTTTTTCGAGCCCCTTCCCTCCCTTCCCCTCCCTCCCCCATGCAGCTCCTTCTACTTCAAATGACCCTTATCAACTGCCGCTCTCTGCGTACTAAATTGGCTCTCATTCATGACCTTATTCTGCAGCACTCTCTGGACGTTCTGTTCCTAACCGAAACCTGGCTCAAGGAGGGTGAGGAGCCTCTCCTGAACCGTTGCCTTCCCCCGGGCTTCTCCTCCCTATCGGTTTTCCGTCGGGGCAGGAGTGGTGGGGGGGTTGCGGTGATTTTCCGTTCCTCTCACCCTCTGCTTGAGATCCTTCCTCTCCCTTTCTCCTACCCAGAAACTCTCATGCTTCATCTAGGCGCCTCGACCCCTATCTACATCCTTCTTCTCTATGCTCCGCCTGCTCTGCCCTCTTCTCTTTGGGACTCTGTTCTCTCTACTGTGTCCGAAGCTTCTCTCATGTATCAACATCTTATTATTCTTGGTGATTTCAATGTTCATTTCAATTCTCCGTCCTCTCAGCATGATCTCTCTCTTCTCTCTCTGCTCTCTGACCTCTCTTACAGCAATTTGTTCAGGTCCCCACCCACTCTACTGGCCATACGCTGGATCTTGTCACCTCTCGGCAGTCCTCATCCTTTGTCCCCTCCTCCTTCTCTGTTCTGTCCTTTCCCTGGTCCGATCACTCTTGCATTTTCTTCTCTCTTCCTTTCTGTTCCCTTTCTCCCTCCTCCTCCTCAGCCTTCTCTCCCTCAGCTCGCTCTGCCCGTTGTATCACTCCTGACTCACTTCTTCAGGTCCCCTCCTCAGATAAACTTTTTCCCACTGATTTTCCTTCACTCCCAGTGGACCTCCAGGCTCAGTGCTGGGACACTACACTCTCTTCTGCTCTGGATCAGGTTGCCCCACTGCAGCTCCCATCCTCCACTCGGCGCCGCCCTAGTGCTCCCTGGTTTCATCCGGGTCTCCTGATCCACCTTTCCAACCTTCGTCGGGCCACTCGCCTCTGGCGTAAGTGCTCTTCCCAAGCCAAGCTATCGCACTTCCGCCACTGTCACACACACTATCGTACTTTTCTCAGTTTCATACTTGCTTGAAAAAAATCCCAGTGCACCCTGTCAAACGCCTTCTCGGCGTCTATTGACATAAGGAGAAATTCTTCCCACCCCTCCCGAGCCTCCCAAACCACTCGCAACACCCTTTTTATATTATCCGCCATCTGTCTCCCCATAAAGAATCCAGACTGATCCTCCTTTATCAAATCCAGTAACCACGGTGCCAACCTCCCTGCTAGTACTTTAGCCAAAATTTTTACATCTACGTTAAGCAGAGAGATGGGTCAATACGATCCACACTCCAGAGGGTCCTTCCCAGCTTCAGGTAGGATGGTAATTCCCGCCGTAAGCATACCCGGCAGCAATTCCCCCCCTCCTCCAACATCCCATTAAACACTCTACCAAACAGGTCCCCTATTTCCACCCAAAACACTTTATAAAAACTCCCTGGCAACCCATCCAACCCCGGCGTCTTCCCCCCCCCCCCAACCCCTTCAGCACCCGTCCCACCTCCTCCCTGGAGATTCCCTCCTCTAACCTTTCTCGGACTTCCTCCGTTAGCTGAGGCAACTCTACCTCCTCCAAATCTTTGTGTATTTGCTCTAACCCTATTCCCTCATCTCTTTGATACAATTCATGATAAAACTGTGCAAACCATTCTCTAACCTCCTTTTCCTCTCTGAGCACCTGCCCATCGTCCCCTTTAATTTGATAAATCATTGAAGCCACCCTCCTCCGCCTCAACTTGCGTGCCAGCAATCTCCCAGCCTTATTCCCAAATTCATAATACATCTGCTTCACCTGATTCATTTCTAATGCAATTTGATCTACCTGCAGAGCCTGTAACTCCCCCTGCACTCGCTCAACCACTTTCCTATCTCTCTCAGCGCCCGACTTCCTATACACCCTCTCTGTCTCTGCCAACTCTCGACCTAACTCCACCTCCTTAGCACTCCGGCCTTTTTCAATTTCACCTCCCACATAATAAACCTTCCCCTCACATACACCTTTAATCCTTCCCATAACATTACATCCCTCGCCTCCCCATTATCATTGCCGGCCAAGTATTCCTTTATAGCCTCCTTAATATCTGCCACCACTGCATTCCGTTTCAACAGGCTCTCATTTAACCTCCAAAATGTTGTCCCTAGTTGCCTCCGCCCCCTGATTTCCACCATTACTTCACTATGATCCGACCATAGGATCGGCACTATCTCTCCCTCCTGGACTTCCAACATCCATTCCGGATCCATCAATATCATATCCAGCCTGCTCCAACTACCATGTGGTGCAGAAAAGAAAGTATACTCTCTCCTTGTGGGGTTCTTTACCCTCATACATCCACCAAGTTATACTGTCCCATCAGTTATTTTAACCCTTGCCTATTCTGCCCCTCCATCCCACCCTCTTGGGTGTCTATCCAGCCCCTCCTGCAGAATCACATTGAAATCTCCTATGAGTAACTTCCCCTGAACTTCCCTCTCCAACAGTAGACAGGTGCCCTTCCAGAAAGCTTCCTGGTTCCCATTGGGGCCATATAACGACACAATGGTAACATCCTGGCTGCTCATACAAGCCAGGATCTCCTTCAAAGTTCTAACAATGACCCATAAAGCCATCAAGAAATTCCCGGCTACTGCTATTACCGACCTAGTATCTATCACACCTCCTAACCGGCTAAGGAGATTGAATGCTGCAAACACCCTCATTCTACCTAAGGCAAGCACTAAGTGCTCCCAAGCTACCAGAGCTAGAGCCTTTGCCTTTTTTGCACCATCTTGGCTGGAACGCTCTACCGGCGGCTATCAGAAGCATCAGCGATCTCTCCCAATTCAAGAAGGAATTGAAGCATCACCTTTTTCTCCTTTCACTACGATGTTGCAGTCCCCCCCCCCCCCCCCCACTCACCTACCTCCACACCTCATGGTAGCTCCTCAAGCCCACGCATCTTACAACCTCCTAGTCTGAATACCCGCAACCACACCTTAAACCGCCTCCATACTTAACCCACCTTAAGAAGCTCGTGCTGTGCACATAACCATGTATATAGTTACATTAACTGGCTTGTATATAGTTATCATGTTCTCCCTGTTAAGAAACTTGTTTATTGTATACCCAAGTTATTTTTACCTGTTTATTGTAAGCACAAATCACTAAACTGAGATGTGTAGATTTAATGTTTATTGTAAACCGCACTGATCTTAAATAGTGCGGTATAAAAGAAAATGTAATAAATAAAATAGATAAAAATCCTCGTTCCCCCACCTCCCCCGAATACCCACCACCCGCCCTTCCTGATCCCTGAAACTCTCCCATATCTGTATCCCACTCCCCTCCTTCACCCATATAGCAACTCCTCCCCTCTTTGCCCCTTCTGTATTACACGAATAAACCTGATCAGGGAACCCCCGGTGTTTCAACCTCCCAATATCCCCCCTCCTTAAATGTGTTTCTTGTAACAAAACCACCTCCCATCTGTTCTTCTGAAGCTCTCCACATAGCTGTCTGCAATGGTGTGGCTCATTCAACCCTTTAACGTTGAGTGAGCCACTACGCATCATTTCCCCATTTACCTTCCAGCTCCTCACTCTGCTCCTTCCACTCCACCCCCTCTCTGCCCCTCCCCCTCCCTCCACCACCCCTGGACCCTCCCTCCCTCCCACCTTCCTCGAGTTGTGTCCCCCTCCTCACTCTGCTCCTTCCACTCCACCCCCTCTCCTTCCCTACCCCCTCTCTGCCCCCTCCCCCTCCCTCCACCACCCCTGGACCCTCCCTCCCACCTTCCTCGAGTTGTGTCCCCCTCCTCACTCTGCTCCTTCCACTTCACCCCTCTCCTTCCCTACCCCCTCTCTGCCCCCTTCCCCTCCCTCCACCACCCCTGGACCCTCCCTCCCACCTTCCTCGAGTTGTGTCCCCCTCCTCACTCTGCTCCTTCCACTCCACCCCCTCTCCTTCCCTACACCCTCTCTGCCCCCTCCCCCTCCCTCCACCCACCCTGGACCCTCCCTCCCACCTTCCTCGAGTTGTGTCCCCCCTCCTCACTCTGCTCCTTCCACTCCACCCCCCTCTCCTCCCCTACCCCTCTCTGCCCCCTCCCCCCCCCTCCACCACCCCTGGAACCCTCCCTCCCACCTTCCTCGAGTTGTGTCCCCCTCCGTCCTCACTCTGCTCCTTCCACTCCACCCCCTCATCCTTCCCTACCCCCTCTCTGCTGCCCCCTCCCCCTCCTCCACCACCCCCCTGGACCCTCCCTCCCACCTTCCTCGAGTTGTGTCCCCCTCCTCACTCTGCTCCTTCCACTCCAACCCCCCTCTCCTTCCCTACCCCCTCTCTGCCCCCTCCCCCCTCCCTCCACCACCCCTGACCCTCCCTCCCACCTTCCTCGAGTTGTGTCCCCTCCTCACTCTGCTCCTTCCACTCCACCACCCCTCTCCTTCCCTACCCCCTCTCTGCCCACCCCCTTCCCCTCTCTCCACCACCCCTGGACCCTCCCTCCCACCTTCCTCGAGTTGTGTACCCCTCCGCACTCTGCCTCCTTCCACTCCACCCCCTCTCCTTCCCTACCCCCTCTCTCTGCCCCCTCCCCCTCCCTCCACCACCCCCTGGACCCTCCCTCCCACCTTCCTCGAGTTGTGTCCCCCCTCCTCACTCTGCTCCTTCCACTCCACCCCCTCTCCTCCCCTACCCCTCTCTGCCCCCCTCCCCCTCCCTCCACCACCCCTGGACCCTCCCTCCCACCTTCCTCGAGTTGTGTCCCCCTCCTCACTCTGCTCCTTCCACTCTACCCCCTCTCCCTTCCCTACCCCCTCTCTGCCCCTCCCCCTCCCTCCACCACCCCTGGACCCTCCCTCCCACCTTCCTCGAGTTGTGTCCCCCTCCTCACTCTGCTCCTTCCACTCTACTCTACCCCCTCTCCTTCCCTTCCCCCTCTCTGCCCCTCCCCCTCCCTCTGCCATCCCTGGACCCTCCCTCACCTCCCCCCTACTCTGTCCCGCACCCTTCCATGTGTGTCATGTCCTATCCCTTCAGCCACCATCCCTCAAATCCTGAAGCTCCACAATCCTCATCCCTCCCTAGGGTATCAGACCCCATTCTGGGATACAATACAATCCCCTGCAATTACATATCATGACATTCACCCTTTCCCTCCCCCTTCCCTCAACCCAAACCCCGGTCTCCATCACAGCCATACAATCCCCTTATATATACATTTCCCACCACAGCCTTCCCCATACCTTCCCCACTCCCCATCTCCCCCCCCCATGTCAGCCCGTTCATTCCTGCGTCTCCATGACCTGATGGTCCTTTCATCAACAAGCACTTCCCCTTGTTAACATTCAACCTCAAGTGCTCATGTATCCACCTTCATTGAGAACTCTCTTCTGGTCCTTGTGATAGTCTTTTTAGTCTCCTTCCCTTTCTCTCCGTCCCCCTCTCTGGCCACTGCGAGGTGCCTTGCACCTTGTTCCGGGGCTCTTTATTGCTCAGTGCCCTCTTTTTCTCTGGTACCTTTGGGAGTTGTTCACAGCCCAGCACCTGTAATACTGCCCAGGCTTCCTCCACCACTTTCACCCTTCTGGAAACCCCATTCACCGTCATCAGGAGCCCAAAGGGAAACAGCTAACCGCTACCTCAGTCCTTTCCCTCGCAGATACGCCGTCACTTACTCTCCCCGCCGCTCCAGCGTTCCTCTAGACAAATCATTAAAGATTTCAACTTCACAGGACTTCCCATGCTCATGTTGGCCAAACTTCCTTGCCACATTCAGCGCTTTTTCTTTTACTGGAAAGCAGCTCATGCACACTATAATGTCTCGTGCTTGCTTTTGACTTCGTGGTCCCAAACTTCTGTGTCCTCTCTCCACCCAATTGTATCCATCAGAGCCTGCTCTCTCCCATCCAGTTTCAAAATATGAATACACAGCCGCTTCACTACCTGCACACAGTCTTTAAATATGTCCGTTTCAGGAATACCTTTAATTCTCAGGTTATTTCTCCAGACTCTGTCCTCCATCTCTTCCATTTTTTGCTGCATCTCTGCTTGCACGCGCTTTAAGTTACCTTGCTCTGCCGCCATTTCCTGCAGCTCTCCATCTTGCACCCCACGTGCTCCTCCAGCTCTTCCACATGGTGCCCAAAGTATTCAGTTCCTGCTGTATTGTCCAAAGTGCTTCTTTCAAATCACTCCCACATTGCTTTATATCACTCTGAAGGTCCCGTTTGAATTCTAGGAGCCAGCCTCTTAAATCCTCTGCATCAAGCATCTTCACCTCCTCCTCCTGCTCCTCATCCAGACTCCTCAGTTCACCACTCTCCTCTGCGGCATCCACATTTGGGATCGCTGTCTCCTCTCGACGCACCTATGCCGACTGAAACCCCACTAGTTTTTTCCGGGCCGACATGGCACTCATCGGGGTCTGTCTTCCTTCCTCCATTCAGTTCGGGATAGCGCTACAACTCTCCATTTAGGCTGGGATACGGACAGAGCTTGGCTAAGCAGCAGCCATCAGCTCCATGATGTCACCAGAAGTCTGCCCTACCATCTTAAGAGGCGGTGGCACCTGACACAGTGTAGTTCATTGGGATGCACCACATGAGATCAATCTGCCATACAAGGGAAATCACTGCCTTATTTGGCAGACTGACCCCTCAACACACTGCATGGGGCCAGACACTGACATTTTCCAAGATGGCAGCATGGAGGGAAGATGGCACTGGTTGCCTCCCCAAACCAGTAAGTACTATTGACACAAAAGGGATCAAGTTGTGTAAGAGTCTCTCTGATCAAGGACCTCCCTGATTAGGGTGCTGGTGCCAGGGGTGCATGACCCTGGATGCCAATACCAGGAATGGGGAGGGGATCAGCTTGCATTTTAAAAATATTACACATCCTGTTAACGCATGAGCTATTTCCCGCTCAGTCTATGACAGAAGTGAAATATTTACTGACAATGCAGCAAAGAGTGATGCTGCTGTTTTCTATAACGTGCACATTTTTTTAGAGTTGCAGTAATTTGTACACCATTAGGTTACTGCATTGGGGTAGAAATTTGTTTTCACATGTGTGTTAGGACACTGTGTGCTGGAACTTACTGCATTGAGCCTTTGTGTGGGAAATGAGATATTTGCACCCAGCAGGATCAGCCAGTTAATTGGCTTAGTAACATGCTAGATTCTGTTGACAACTGCTTCCAACCTCACTTCAAAAGAACAACCAGATCAGCTTACCACAAGCTGAGAGCCATACGCAAACTCACTGCTACTCACCGACAGCGACTTCCGAACATTGTGCCAAAACACCCATAATAGATTATTGCAACATAATCTAACCATGGTCTTCCTAAGAAAACAATACTTCCACTGCAACTGGTGCAAAACACTGCTGCAAGAATCATTACTGGAACAGCAAAATACAGCCATATAAACCCTACACTCCACCAATTACACTGGCTCCCTGTCACTGTACGCACTAAATACAAGATCATAATAATCATCTTCAAAATATTAAACGACTTATCTCCAGCAAATCTTCAACCACTGATCAGGAAAACATGTCCAACCAGAACAAGAAGAGGAGCAGACAACAATATCCTGGAAACCCCATCAAACTTCAGAAGAGCAAATCGATCCACATGCAGTAGAGCCTTCTCCCTGTATGCTCCCCAGCTGTGGAATGACCTACCTGCTTCTCTATGTGCAAAGACCTAGTGGAGTTTAGGGAAAGCCATAAAGACTCACCTCTTCCTGGAGTACTATGTTCTCACCCTACAAGAACAAGAACCATGAGGAATGATCCGAAACAACCCATCAAACTATTGAACTCATCAGTACCACCCCATGACCATCTTGATTTAATTTTCTGATTAAAACTCAAGGACCTCTAAACCTCATGGACCTCTCCCTTAAGGTCCCGCCTGGCCATGAATGCAGCCGCGATAATTCTCGTAGGTGCTCCACGCTCAGAGCACACAACTCCAATACTGAAGAGTTTACACTGGTTACCCATCCAGGCTAGAACCCTATATAAAACCCTGGTCATGACATTTAAAGCCTCAAAGAGCCCATCTCTATCACCTATCAGCAATATCATACATGTCACTCAAGCTAACAGATCCAGGAGATCTGTGACATTGAATTCCATTGACCTTCCGAAACTCCTTACGAAATGCTCTAAATCAACAGCCTCTACAGCCTTCTCATTGTTTGCGCCCAGAGCCTGGAATTCCCTTCCACCCGAAATCAGAGCCATCACAAGCCTAATGACGTTCAGAAAAGGCCTTAAAATATCAAAAATGCAATGTGTGCCTTTGAGTCAGTCCTGACTCCTGGCAACCCAGAAGCTCCTGGGTTTTCTTGGCAGTGTCACTGGAGGTAGATTGCCAGGCCTTTCTTCTGAGGCAATGGAGGGTTAAGTGACTTGCCCAAGGCCACAAGGAGTGCTAGTGGGAATCAAACCCTGGTTGCTTGGTTACCAAGCCAGTGCTCTAACCACTAGGCTACTCCTCCACTCTGATATCATTTGTTCCTAATATACTACCCTGAAGCTACTCTGAATGAACATAGCCCTCATGCTGGTCTTTCCCACTTTACCCCAGTAGAAAATGGTTAATCATGCCGGTTCATACCTGCACACACTCTACCCATACCGTATTTATACTGTACTTGTGATTTATTTATTTTCCACTACCATTTAATTAATAATTTCCATTTACTTGCGATTTATGTATTTACTACTACCATGTAATTAACCAAAAATATACCATGTATAGTTAACCTTGCTTACCGCCACATTTTGTATATAGTTAACCGTGTTTACTGCCAAGTTTTTGTACCCTGTTCATTGTAAAAAACCAATGCTGACCGTGTCATTGTGTTTTAAATTTGTTCATATGTAAACCGCACTGATTAAAAGAGCGCGGTATATAAGAAATAAAAATAAATAAATAAATAAATAAAATATAACCATGTTTCACACATACCGCAACAATGTATCTGTATATAGTTAACGATTGTTAAATGTAGCTTACATACCCCATCTAATCCTCCAAGTTTAAATACCTTGTTCTATGTAAAAGCCGGTTTCTGTAATTGTTCTATGTAAACCGCTTGAATTAATGATAAGGCGGTATAAAAAAAAAAAATCTGTTAAATAAAATAATAAATAATCTAAAGTGGTCCCTAAGAGACTGCAATAGTGATTTTCAGAAACATCCTTTTTTTTTTTTCCTTTTGACCTAGTATTTTCCTCTGATTCTTTTGGATTTCCAGCACAGTCAGAACCACAGCTAGGACCTGATGCCATGAGCCTTCATTCACATGGCTGGAGATTTCCCCTTTTGCATGCCCCTTCTCGGTTATTTTAGTTTGCAGTGGGAGTCTTCAGCCAAGGGCTGCACACCAGGGCACCTTCAATAACCCTGTAGTCACGAGTCCTGAATATAACCTTTGCATGATGAAAAAAATTGTGAGTATGGCTTTCATGTCATCTCCAGCCATGGATGACCTGGGAAGCAGAAGACCTGAACCGTGAAATGAACTTAGGTCCCTTTGCACAGTGCAGCCATTGATCCGCCAGTCCTCCCTTAACACGATATGTTTCCATAACAAAACTGTGGATTAAGAGTTTTTAGCTCTAAGATAAAAGGCACAAATCTTTCTTAGTACTGTAACTGGACCAGTATCTTCAGTCCTATGAATAAATGAACTGGAAAACCTGCTGCAGGCAAGCATTGTATAGTTTTACAGCACAGCTGTGATAAAGCCATCTGAATCTAAGGAGTATGTTTACTAAACTGTGGTAATGTTACATAACGCGCGTTAAGTAACGATAACGCGCATTACGTGATGTTAACGATCGTTAACGTCTCATAATGCGCGTTATCGTTACTTAACGATCGTTGACGTTCCGCGACGCGGTAAACACCACAGAAGGTGGAGAGAGGGCGGAGAGAAGGGGTCAATGGGTGGAGTGTGGGCGGGGAGAGGCTCCATTCACACTAACGCGCTGATCTGAAGAGCTGAATCCTAATGCGATTGAAAACCTGCTGTTAAATGCACATATGCAGGAGAGAGAAGCAATTTACGTGTCATCCCGCACCCATTTGGAGGGGACATAATAGTGGTAGGCAGTGATGGGGGGATGTGAGGATGTCCATGTATGCCCCCCCCACCCCAGAACCCGCTCCCTAGGCGGGAGCCTACCTACACAGTGGATGGTCTGGGACTGCGCACTACCAGCACTGACAGCAAACGGCCATGTCAGCTTGGCAGGGGGGGCTTGTGCCCGTACTGGAGGGGGCAGTGCCACCTTCCTGCAGTGGACCCAGGCCATGCTCTGCATCAGTACGTGCTGTGCATTTCAACATAAAAGGTCTGGCTGAGGAAAAAGTGCCAGTAGCACCAGGGACTACCATGCATCTGTGGCAACAGTGTGGTGCAGTACACCCAGCCAGTGTGTCCAGGAGCAGAGGGTCACAGGTGCAGGTCCCAGCTGTGGTTCCTGCAGAACATGTCCCTATATTTTACCCTACAATGCAGATACAACAGCAACATGTGCAAAGCCCAAAGCAGTGGCGAACAGGGGTGCAAACACCACTCACACAGGCTTCACAATCCAATGATGCATGGAGCGGCAGGCTGTTGGTCCCAGCATTGGGATGATGTTATCACCAAAGCACTACTACTACCCCCTGCACAGTTTAGCAATGTCGGCACTGTGCTCAGGACTAGTGTGGCAGGCAGAGCTGCCAACCACCTCTATCTTTGTATAATGCTGCAAAAGGAGTGAGCGTGTTTGTATGTCTATCCATTGTTCTGTGGCTGCCCACACTTCACTGGGCCCAAAATGTCCCACTGTTACCAGCGTTAGCCTAATTAGATGCATAATGAGGAGCAAGGTATTCTGGGTATGGCCCAGACAGGGCAGATTGGCCAGGATGCATCTTCACAGGGTGTGGGGCAATGGCTAGGACACTGTAGTGCCTGACCACCACCTGCATGGACAGGGTGGCCACAGCATGGCATGCTGGGAGGGCAATCACTCTGAGCGAGCAGTGACCATGGCAGATCTAGGGTCCCACATAGTGCTCTACATTATTTGTCTCTAGTGATATATTTGTGTTCCCAATCACTGAGATGTCTACTTGCTGCACATAGTTCCTGGTGGACTGTCTGCAGTTAGATTGTGCATGGTCAGAGCACATTTAAGGTACAGTCTGACTGTGCTGTCTGCTGGTGACTGGCAGACAGTGGTGGGAGGCAATTGTGGTTTCTAGACCTAACCCCAGCATTGCTGCTGGCCTGCCACTGTCCCAGCCATAGGTATGGCTCTGGCCCACCAATCCTGGAGGGCTGTCTCATAGAAACAGGATGGAGGTTGCTTACCTGGGGTGGGGGTGCTGTTCTTTACCTACAAAAGGGGTGATGTGGGCCCTTTGGGGTATGTAGTGTATACCACTGCCACCTATAAAGGCACTGCTATACACCTCATGCAATTCTAGGAACCCCTCTGCCCTGCTAATAGCTGCCCATGTTAGTGGGGTGCACACCAATCTGGCTGGTGTATGGTCCCACAGGGCCACATGTGACTGCAGGATACAGATGGACACCAAATTACCTTTGGCTGTACTGCAAGGAACACTTGTCACACACTGGAAGTAATGGGGATATACAGCAGAACCTATCTCTAGCAGTACATGTACTGCGGACGTAGTGCTGGGCACCCATCCTATCCCTCAGGGTGAACACAGAACCTGCACAATGGCGTGGTCTGTAGCCACTCTGTGCCAGTATCACGCACTGTCAATTTGTCTTTCCAAGCTGAGGTACCGGAGAGGTGCAGACCCCATTTGCTGATCAGCCGTAGACTGCTATTCAGCATGTGCAGTGCATTATGGGTACTGGTGGGTTACCCTATCCTGGCACTCAGAGCAGACAGTTTGTGCGGTGACCTGCAGTCCTTCTGTACCCAGACATTGCTGTGACATACACCATGGAGGTATAGCCTACTGGTTAATACAATACTGTCCTCAGTAGTGTTCATGGGTTCAGTTCCTCATTGTTCCCTCCTCTCATGCCTGTCCTACTCAAATAGTGTGCATGCCCGTAGAGGTCATATTTATGCAGATCTCTGCTTCCAGCCCATAATTCCCTCGCCACAATTGCCAACATTCCCTCGGTCTGTCTATCTGCGTCTGTCAGCTGTGTAGAGTCCTGTCTGCCAGTGCAGGCTTCCACCCCATGTCATGCACTGCTACCCTTTCCTGCATTGCGCCTCTTCATGGTTGCCTTGCCTGTGCCTGATCTGCATGGCACCACCACTTCTCTGTCCACCCATCATTGTAACTATCCTGCCACCTCGGCCTCCACGGGGGGACACGTATTCCCATCGCCTGCCACCAACTATTTTTCCGGTACTTTACATTGCCAACACCCTGTGCTGTGGTACAGCTGCCCCACCATGTTTGTCATCAGTACTGGCAGGCACATGGGATGCCCACAGATGTGGCAAGTCCAGTGGCTCCCACTTCTCCCTCCTTCACTCACCTGTTCATTGCCTTTCCTGAGTGCTCTATCTAGTGTTAGGGCTACATCTGTCTTTGTTCCACACAGGTCATGCATGTCATCCTGAGGCACCTTGCAGTCCCTAGGGCACACTAACCTATGACACCATAACCTTGTTAGGCCACCTTAACCTATGGTTCCATAGCCCAGGGTGCCTTCTGCAGTGCCTTGTCCAAGGGTGCCTAATATGGCGCTTAGCCTAGGAGGCCCTATAGGGCGCCTTATGCGGCACCTTACTAGGCACCTTACTAGCCCCTTTACAAGGCACCTTACAAAGCGCCTTGCAGGGCGCTTTGCAAGATGCCTTGCAAGGCGCCTTGTAATGCTCGTTAGTCTAAGGCGCCTTGTAACGATGCAATGCCTATGCCTTTATATGGGCATCTCTACCTTTACCGCGGAACCTACCGCGAATGACATTACCGCAGTTTAGTAAACATACCCCTAAGTCTGTATGTCCCTTGCTATGCCAGTGTTTCAGTATTATGCTAATGCACCTCAGTCCTGCCCTGTAACACTCCCAGCTTTCCCAGTACAGAAACCCATCCACCCATCCACCTGTCCCAGTGCTCCTCTTATTCCAGTAGGACATGGCAGAGGGCAAGCAGCCTGGAGTGGAAGGGCATCGTAATGCTTTGAGGCTATGATAACCAGGGAAATGAGCTTTCAAACCCCACCTCTACTGCTGGTGACCTTGATCAAGTCACTTCTCCCTTTATTGCCTAGATGCAAAGTTAAGGCTATTTTACTAAGGTATGCTAATGAGATTTAACACGACCCCCATTATTGTTAATGGTACTTATTTACGAATAAAATGCAAGTTAAAGCAGGGTAATGCATTTGTACACTTTATTAATTCTAGCCCTTAGACTGAAAGCCCTTTGGGAAGAGGAAATACCTCCTGTTTTTGAATGTAAATCATCTAAGCTAAATGCAAATGAAAAAAGAAAAAATATCCCAGACAACTCCCCCCAGAGCATCTCAGGGCTGGCCTACATTAATCCTGCTTTTCCTGGTACCGGGAACCAGTTTCAGCCTTGGCAATATACACCCCCAAACTGAACACCTGACCAGAAGGGAGAACGGAAAGATACTACTGTAAATGTTGGTTTCACACACAGGACCAGGTTTAGCAAAGATCTTTTAAAATTGTTAAAGCTGTACGAAAGGATCAGGATATATCGGACCCACTGGATGTCAGCAGCCCTCATTCCAGTGTTTCAAGCAGTCCTTGACTGCGTCTTGTGACATTCAGTCTGAGAGATGGTGCACGGCAAATAACAAATATTCCTAGGCCACAACAATGCTTACTGTGTCATGCTTTGAGTGAACGAGCCACCCTAGTTGCATGCCGCAGATAGAGGAAAGAAATGTAAAACGGGAAGGTCACGTTTCTACTGGAAACGTGACACAGACTGCATTACTCCAAGCCCAGCAGAGCACCGTCAATAATTTAGCAGGCACAGAGAACTTGATGTGCAGGTCTGGTAAATAATGCAGCCCGGAGCTAATCAGAACCCACTGGAAGGGACCCAATACCACCAGCTTACTGAATTCTTCTGTGAGCGATCACAATCAGAGGCTGCAGAGCAATTAGCCATTCTAAGTAGGCAGGTGTCATTTTTCACTTGCATTTTAATACATGTGCGTTTAGTTTTCAGTTTAACCTATCGGCTCTTAGACACTTTTCTAAGTGAAGAAAGCTGTGAGAGAGCAGTGTGCTTCTTGATCCACATCGAGAGTAACTGAATATAATGAAACCCTTTCAGAAGGAGCAATTGGGATGGATTTATGCCATGTCAGACGGGAACAGTATCTTACTACCGGTTCCCTGCTATCTCCTGTCCCGAGATCCTTATCCCTGAGCCCATTCCTCCAGGACTAAAGGTGACAGCAGGGCTGGTGTGATCCACCAGACAACTAGGCAGCTGCCTAGAGTGCCATCGTTCCTGGGGTGCCCATTGCCACCTCTCTCCAGGACCTACAGCAGTAGCAATGGCATTAAAAGAGCAGTGCAGTGCTTAGACAAACTCTCTGGCACTGCCTTGCTATTCCTTTACTCTATGATCTGCTGCTTCTGCCCCCTCCAACGCAGGAAGTTTGTGTCAAAGCAGGTGGAAGCGGCAGATCATAAAGAAAAGGAATGGCAATGCAGTGCTGGAGAGTTTGGCTAAGCGGTGCGTTGCCATTTCAGTTTCCATTACCTATGCTGCTGGTCTGGAGAGGGGTGGAAACGATGGCAATAAGGGCGGGACCAGCAGCAGGGGATGGCAGAATTGACGGCCTGCCTAGGGGTCCTCATATTCTTGCACCACCCCTGTGACAGGCTTCATTTCCTGAGTCCAGAGCCCTAGAGATGACAGATTCAGTATCCCTGTGCCGCATATTCACATGACCTGATCTCTCCAGTCCTAGGGTGACAGGTTGTTACCCTTAGGCCTGTCCCGTGGTCCTCCAGTCTCAAAGGTCAGAGGCTCAGTGCTCCTCTGTATTGCCATTGTTTTGGAGAGCTTTATAGACCTAATTTCCGAGCAATTGAACTATAAGAACTTTACATATATACATTTTAGATTTTTTTTGGTGGTTGGCAAAATTCCAGAGCATCTCACGAAAGATTTTGTTGTGCCAGGATAGGGAAGAGTCTCTGTCAAAATACCCCTTGAGGGACTTCCCCCAATGAAAATTCTGCTCCTTCAAAGAGTTGAGGGGGAGAGTAAGAGAGAATGGTAAAAAGGTGCTGCAGTATTCCTAAAGAAATCTTACTTTCCACAGAGAAATCTGGCCACTGCACAACCACCCAGCATGCCACTAGCTGCTCTCCAGTGCCGATATTGCAACCGAAACATTCCGGGGCCAGGATTCCAGTATCCTGAGCAAGATGTTTGGGTGAGATGCATATCACAATGGGGAAAAGGAGGCTTGCCAGCCCCTGCTCTGTTATCTGATCATCACACATGGAGTGAAGGATGCTAAAAGTGGCATGATTGATAGCACACCATGTCCTACTATATCCATCAATCACCTCATGGCCTTTCTGTTGGCACTTTATTTCAAATTTAAGTACTGTGTGCTGCAGACATGCACAAGAGGAAGTTGGTAAAGTGAAAGTCTTTCAGCAGAATTATGGTAAAGTGTAGTACAAGACAGAGGCACTTTTCAATCACCAGCATTGTGAAAGGCATGCATCACTCTTGTAGTCAAAGGGAATCTAGCTGGGTAGATTGTCCTGGTTGAAAACTGTAGGTGATGTAAGACTGTGCATTTGTTACTAGGGTCAGCCCAGTGGCGTAGCGTGAGTTGTCAGCACCCGGGGCAAGGCAAGTAATTTGCGCCCCCTAACCCGTGGATTTTAGCACTCGAGTCTCTTCCACTAGATTAGTTAAAGAAACCCTTACCCCCTAAGCACATGTATTGTTTGTTATGAAAATACTGATGTCCCGGACCCGATCACAGCAGTCAGCAGGCTAGGTTTTCTCCTCCAGGTCCTCCTAGGTTTTCCTCCTGCAGCGTCTGTCACCACTGGCTCCCTTCCCTCTCTCCTCTCTGGCCTGTGTCACCTGCCGCCGCTGCCAGCTTCTTCTTGCTGCTGCCTGGGCTGGTCTGGTGTGGTTCTCTCCCGCGATCAGCGCTGCACTGTCCCTCCCCCAGATAGTCCCTCGCTCTCTCTTCGCACCCACCGCACCGCACGCCTGGCACCCCCCCTCCACAGTGGGCGGCGACCCGGCGGCTCGGATCGGATTCGCACAGCCAGCACTGCAGAGAGCTGCGAGTGCGAGCGCGCCCCCCCCATGTTGCGCCCGGCCCCCCCTGCACCCCCCACGCTACGCCTCTGGGTCAGCCTAACCATCATGCAAACCAGTTAGCTACCTAAGGTGACAGAATTCTAGGGGGTAGCAAACAGCACGACATTCAAAGCAAAACAATAGATTCTGACTCCCAGGGGGAATATAATGCTTACGGTTTGCCTAGGGTGACAACACCTTGAATGAACTCTGGGGCTGGCCCTGTCGGTTAGTGTCTATTTGGTTCATTAAAATGCCTTAAAAAATTAAGAGCATGCTAAATTGCTTTATTGCACACTAATCGACTTAGTGTGCTTTACTTTATTACACAATGGCCAATGCAACATCAATTTTTAAAAAGGGTTCCAGGGGTGATCCGAGATACTACAGACCTGTGAACCCGATGTCAGTACTGGGCAAAATGGTAGATAGAAACCATTATAAAGAATAAAATTACTGAACATGTAGATAGTCATGGTTTAATGGGACAAAGCCAACATGGCTTTAGCCAAGGAAGGCCTTGCCTTACTAATATGTTATAGTTTTTTGAAGGTGTGAATAAACAGGTAGAGGTGAACCAGTTGATATTGGGGTATGTTTACTAAAGGGTGGCAAGGGAACAAGGGAGCTGTTAATGCACATTTAATGCCACAGAAAGTGATAATAACAGTGGCTTAATGATCAGAAGAGGGGCCTGCAGCACTAAGAGAAAAGGAGGTGGAGAGTGGTCATGGATGGAGTGCATAGTGGATGGGGATAGTGTGTGCTCCCTTACTGCAGGGCTTTGTAACTTTGCATTAGAGCTTCTAGTGCTGGAAACCCTAACATCAGCTGAAATCTCGCAGAAAGGTTTTTTTCTGAGGGGTGATGGCCTATTTAAGTGTATGCAATGTGCTCCACCCACCGAGATCCCAAATATATGTTAGTAGTGCACCTTTGGCAGCAACAGCATAGTGGCCTATTAAGAAAGGCCACTATGTTGATGTTGCCAAAGTGACAAAGGGGTGCCATGTGGATGATGTGGTGGGGCTGGCAAGTCCACTAGGCTGACAAGGCAGCTACCTAGGGTATATATCAGTGATGCCCGGCAGGACTCCACTGTGACAGTAGCAGCACACATACAAGCTGCTGCAGTCAGAAAGGAGTTGCGCCACCCCTCCATCACCATGCTGCCATGTCAGCAGGGTGTGAGGGTGGGTGTGGTGGGCACAGTGGATGTGGCCTGGTGCAGCTGAAATGCTGTCCCTGCCCCGTGTGTCCAGTGTAACGTTGCAGGTGCCACTGTCAGTGAGATAACTATTAAATCTGGGCAGTCACACTTGGATTACTTCGGTTTTTCGGAAAGAGACTGATCGCAATACCTTTTTGCATTTCACAAGCGCCCATCCACGGCAGTTAAAAGAGGGGCTTCCCTTCTCTCAATTTCTCAGGTTCCGTAGAAATTGTTCAGAAGTTTACGATTATAGACGGAAATCTAAGCAACTTATGAAGAATTTTATATCTCGAGGTTACCCGGAGAAATTGGTGAGACGGGCTTACACCAGAGCCTTGTATAATGACCGGTGGTTATTGCTATCCTCTTCTGGCCAAGCACGTCAGGCTCAGAAGGATTTACATGATAACCGGATAAATTTCATCACACAATTTTCCCATTTTAGTGGATCCGTTCAAAAAATCTTAAAACAGCATAGCAATATTCTCCAAACACTTCCGGGATTGACAGATAAGAAAATTAGATGTGTGTGGAATAGGGGCAAGAATTTTAAGGAACAGTTGAGTCCCTCACGAATCAGCAGTCAAACTGCGAGAGAGCATTCCGTTCTGACCCCTGGACATAAACGTTGTGGAACCTGCAGTCTGTGTGCGGTAACTTTGGAGGTGAATGAGTTTGACTATCGAGGAACACATCATCACATACGTAGTACTACTACTTGCCAGTCAACCCATGTAGTCTATGGAATACGCTGTCCTTGTGGATTAATGTATGTGGGAAAGACAGTACGTGCATTAAGACTACGTCTAGCAGAACACCGTAGCCGATTAAATCGAGGAGTAATAGCAGCACCCATAGTTCAACACTGTCTCACGGAGGATCATGCTTTTGAACAATTGGAATGTTTTGCCATAGATCAAATTCTAACAGGCAGGGGCGGGAGCACGAAGGAACAATTGTTAACGCGAACAGAACAACGTTGGATTTTTCAGTTAAATACGGTTATCCCGAATGGACTTAATGCCTCTATTGATTGGTTTCTCTGTACATAGGAGGTTTAGTTCTAACAGCTGAGAGAGTTGGTGAATGGAGTATATGAGTAAGAAGTGAGTTAGTACCCTCCCTTAAGGGGAGGGGTTAAGAAGAGCTCTTTAAAATCTGGGCAGTTCATTGAAGCCGCATGCGCGGCGTTTTCAGTAACAGATGCCGGGACGAGAGAAAAATGTCCCCGCAGTTGATTCAAGAGCATAGACATCAAGGCAAGTGAGGAATGAATTTCTCTGTCTTTTATTGTACCCTTGACTTTTAAGTGGGATATGAAAGAGTTCACTATGGTTTGCAATGTTTCATAGGTCAGTACGGGAGATTAACATTCCCCTGAAGAACTTGTTGTGACGAAACGCTTGGGCGCCCTAGATTAACGGCGTCGGGATTGGGATTTATGAGAAGCTGAGTGATACTTCCAGCATTTCTGCATTCCGATATGATCCACATGAGGTAGCAGAGTCCATAAAAACAATCGCCAGAAAAAGTGCTCAAGAAGAAGTGAACGTTTGAGACATCTAAAGATAAGTACAGACTCTGTTCAGTCGCTAATGGACTATGATTGAGAAAAATATTCTAGCGAGTATCCCCAGCGTGATTCTACATTTTGGTTGAAAGTTTACCAGTTTACAAGTTTGAAGTGAACGATATTAAAGTTGAGTGAAACACCAGTAGAATCAAATCACTACTGATCCTTCCAGCTCGCTGCAGAGCGAAAACAAAGAGAGCAACATTGCTTACTAAAGTTTTTTAATATAAGAAACAAGAAAAGAAAAAAATGTGAATGAAAATAATAAAAGAAAAAAATAAAAAAAAGGAGTGAAATAGATTTTTGATTGTGAAACAAAGGAGGAAGGCGTTGATTATGGGTCATTGATGTAAACAGCAGCTGAAGTTTTGTTTAAGAAACTTTGTCAAAGAATCCAGAGGATCGCTGCGATGTTTTAAACTGAGACCCTCAAGCCTGACACTAAGGGGCATGTTTACTAAAATCCGCAAAATAGCGCGCCGCAAAATAGCGCACGGCAACGCGGCACTGAAACGCGCAGAAACGCGTTTAAATGCCCCGCACACGTGCGTGTCACCCCCGCACAGGTACGCGGCACACTAACGGGCCCCGTACAAGTGCGGGCCCGCAAATGTCCGATAGAGGCGTGGAACGGCGAAAGGAGGGCGGAGGAAGGCTCCGGAGGGGCGGAGGGACGGGGTCAATGGGTGGAGAGTGGGAGGGGAGAGGCTCCCCGCACAGTATCGGGCCCGAATGTGCATGTAAAAACTACCGCGAGTGAAACACTCGCGGTAGAAAAGCATTTAAAGGGAAGAGAAACCATTTCCGTCAGCAATGTACAGGAAAACCGGGGAAACCAGCAAAACGTGAGCAGTGTGATATATGTGCACAGCACAAAAGTGAAAATAAAAATAGAAAATGACCACAACAGAACTATTAAAAATAGTAATTCAGCTGGGGAACAGTTATAGTGATGGGCAAATACAGAAATCACACCCAGCAAAGCTCCAGAAAAAAGAAATGAATTTTGGAAGGGTCTACTGAGAGGAGACTCTTCCAAAAAACATTTCCACGTGTTGGAGCTTTCCTGGGAGTGTTTGCTATGGTTGCCCATTAATATCACTGTTGCCCAGCGTGGTAATATTTTGTCCCACATTTCCCGTGGTCATTTCCGGGGTTTATGTGCACGTTTGTCACCAGACAGGGTGCATATGCCCACAGTAGAATTGCGTAGAGCAGGGTTTGTGACTCCATCCTGCCAGGCTTACTGCCTCCAGGGGCTGCACTGTCTCTGTGGCCAAAGTGTGGTACAGCGGACAGAGTCATTACCTCTAGGACCAGAGGGCAGAGGTTCAAAACCCAGCTGGGGCACCTGCCAGCCAAGTCCCTATATTTTACCCACCACTAAATAAAGATAGCGCAGACACCCCTGTATGCATGGGGAAAACACCCATATTTTACCCAACACCGCACACACACCACAACAATGGGCATTACCTACAGCCAAGTCCCCCAAATGCAGTCCCATACTGCCACATTGCAATCAGGTCAACTGCTTTTTCTGAGAGAAGTTCATGCCAGCATGTTGGCGGACAAGTACATGTGGTGCAGGGGGCAGTGGCTGCTAACCACAGAAGACAGAGGCCTAGCCATGTGCAGGCTGGCACAGTCCACTGCAACAGACAGGTCCTGCCGGATCCACAGTCATGGACAGTCCAGGGAATCCAACCAATCTGTGGCTACACAGTGGTGCAGTGCACACAGACAGTGCATACAAGAACAGAAGGTCACAGGTTCAAAGCCCAGCTGGGGCTACTGCCAATCCTGCCCACATATGTTTCCCACAACTAAACAGTGATAGTAAGGACACACCTTTCATGGCGGGGACATATGCAATGGTAAGACATCTATCTTTTACCCCACTGAGCACAGACACCATGAACAGGGGCAGTACCTAGAGCAGAAGCACCCAAATGCAGTCCTGGTGGGCCACACACCAGTCAGGTTCCATGCTGACACTCATACAAATGCCTGTGCTGTATATCTATGCACCACCCCCATGGCATGTAGATGTAGCCCATGCATATTCATGAGGGATAGCAGGAAAACCTGAACAGTGTGATGCAAACCTGGACTGGAGTTGGGAATCTGTGCCGTAAAGCAGCAGCCATCAAGGGCAGACACACCCACACCCACAGGCCCCATTGGCCAATGTCTCCTGGAAAGGCAGAACATTGGACCGTGCATGCAGCACCCAAAAACGAGCACTTGCATAAACTTACCAATGTCACCCTACACCTGAGGTATACGGTACACAGCTCGGAGACGTTTGCTAGGGGCACAGGCAGGCAGTTATCCATACGTTACGTACATACTGCTAGTTGACCCCATCCAAACAATCTGTTAGGTGTTTGCGGGGCATGCTCCAGGCCTGGCCTCTGACGGTGCTTACCACCCTGGGGAGTGACCACCAGCTGTAATGCGTACCATATCCATGCCTTGCCGTGCTCAGGACCGGTTTGGTGGGCAAGGCTACTTACCCCCTCAATCGTAGCACCATGATGGCAGAGGTGTGGAAGTGTGTGTCTGTCTATACAGTGGGTGTTGGCTGCAAGCCCCTTCAACAGCCCGCACTGCCAGCACTGTTGCCAGTATTGGCCAGTCAATGTGCATAATGAGGTGCAAGGTACCATGGGTATAGCCAGGGCAGGGTGGCGTGGCCAGGATGCATCTGCACTGGGCATAGGGCCCTGGCAGGGACATTGGCTGGGATATTGTAGTGTCCGGCCACCACCTACACAGACAGGGTGGCCAAAGCATGTCCTTCTGGGGGATCACGCTCACCCTGACTGTGCAGTGACCACAGCATGGCTAGGCCCCCCCATAGTGCTGTATAGTAGTTCTCTCATGTGATAGATATGGGTTTTTCTTTGGGGCCCAGTCACTGATCTATCTGCTTGCTGTGTATGCAGACAGCCCAGTTCTGGGTGCATGCATCTCCATTGGGAACATGCACTATGGACTAATCAGCAGACTGTTTGTAGCTGGTAAATGTCTTGCTATAATGGCTTGCAGGGTGCAGTGGCTGTTGGCTTGCTGCAGGGGAATATCTGGTGGTGGAGTGCAGCTTACCATACCCTGGGCTTATGTCTGTCTGCTATTGTGTTATGGCTGTGTATGGAGCTGCCTGCCTGGGGGTGGTGGTGTTCCTCAGCAGGACTGGGGTTGATGTTGCCCTCTACTGCCACCTTTGCAGGGAGGTAGAGTGTGGATCCCTTGATGGGGACCATGTTCACCACAGGGGGGGGGGGGGTGCACCTGATGGCGGCAGACAGGGATATCCATCGTGTTTGTGCAGAAACTAGCTATCTTACACATTAACACTGCTTTGGAACGCCCGCTTGGCCTCCGTCAGCCATGGCAGGTGTTGTTGACCTGGTCCTGGCCACCTCATTGCACACTCAGGGTGAGCACAGTACCCGCACGATGTAACGGTGTGTGGCTACTCTGTGCCAGTAAAACACCCGGTCAGTGCCCCCTACTAGGCCAAGGTGCTGTGTGGGTGCACCCGGTCACTTCCCCCAACAGGGCCGAGGTGCTGTGGGGGTGCATTCCCCATCTTGTGTCCATCTGCGGACAGCTAATTTGCATGTGCAGTGCATCATGGGTACGGGTGGCCTAACCCTATCCTGTTGACACCAGCAGACTGTCTGTGAGGTGACGTGTAGGCTATCTGCAGCCAGCCAGGGGCCTGCTTACAGCTATGGAGCTGTAGCGCAATGGTTACATCACTGCCTGTGCAGCCAGAGGTCATGGGTTCAAACCCACAGTGGGGCCCTTTGGTAGGGCTGTCCACAGCTTTATTTTTATTTACTGTACATATGTCTATGCCGGCAAGACCACCCTCAGCTTACTATACCCATTAGGTGCCTCTGAGGGTGCTTCATAGGGCGCCCTGTAGGCCACCTTATGGTTGCCATCCCTATAGGGTGCACTATACATTATCCTGTGTCGCAACATACATGCTGCCCTATAGGGGTCATTCAAGGGTGCCTTGGCGAACAGTGCACTGTAACATGTGCCTTATGGGCCGCCGTATGTTAACATGCTGGGAGAGTGCGTTTGCTAGTAGTGATAACAAAATAAAATTATACAGCCTCCTACAGCACAATACATACTGCCTCAGCAAGCATTTTTCACTGGGCATTGTGAGGAGTTGAACCCCTGATCCCTGCACCATTGGTCAGTGTTTTAACCATTGTGCTGTGGCTCTGTTCCTATGCTTGTGCATCAGCGCGCCGCCTTGTGCCTATCAGCGCGCCGCCTTCTGCCGCCCAAGGGGACCAGTGCGCCGCCTTCTGCTGCCCAAAAATAACTGTGCGCCGCCTTATGCCGCCCAAAAAGCACTGTGCGCCGCCTTCTGCCGCCCAAAAATAACTGTGCGCCGCCTTATGCCGTTCCAAATTAATTTGCCTCCTAAAACAATGTTAATCATTACAGTTACTGCCTCAGCTGACCTTTGTCGTTGCGCACACTGGGGGATTGAACCCATGGCCCCTGCACCATTGGTCAGTGTCTTCATGTTGTACCACGGCTCTGTTGTTTTGTATACTCAGCAGCGCGCCACTTTGCCTTTCCACGCGCTAATGTCGACCCCCGCACATTAGCGCGACGCACACACGTCCGGGTTGCTTACTACCGTTTTTTTTCTATTTTCTGCCTGAACCGCCCACTCCTTATATGGCACAGGCACACTAGCACGGCCCCGCACGTTAGGAATGTTTAGTAAACAGACCCCTAAGTCTCACAATCTTATTCCATAGGTTATAGTTTGAGCTTAGGTTTATCCTAACATATGTTACTGTCAGTGAGATGGCAAGCATGTCAGCAGCAGGCACAGGGAGCACATAGTGATCTCTCCCTACTGAGGCTGAAGACAGCAGCATTGATGGCCACAGCCCCTGGTGGAGGGAGGCAGGAGTGGTAAGGTGTGCCAAGCTGCATGTGTGCAGTGTCAATGAAGCCACCTGCAGCACCGAAGCGACCACTATGTCATGATGGCGGGGGGGGGGGGGGGGATGGACAGAACAACTGGCAGGCTGTCTGCTCTGATCATTGGACCCTGGCATCCAGCTAGTTGTCCTACTGGATGGGCTGGCCCTGGGATCAGGATGTCCCCCCACCTGCAAAATATTGTGCAGATATGTGCAGTTGGGGGGAAAAAATGCCACTGAGGCAGAAAGATCAGTAACTATCATAACACGCCAACACAGAGGAAAAAGCAACATGCTGCCTGCTCAGTTGCCAATGATAACCAGGACCTGTCTATGAACCAATGACCCTTTATGAGTGGACAGCTGTATCAGTGTCACAGCCATCTGTGCCACATGGGAGTCCAAATAGCTCAGAGTGCCCTGTCAACCATGGGATCATACGAGGAATAGCCCACAAGCACACTCCATGTAATGGTTATGTTAGTAGCTCTGGTAGGTCACACAGGATCTTGCATGTGTGTGTTCATGTATCATGCTCTGCCCCTCTGGCAGGCAGATCACACATGTAAGAAATGAACATCAGTTCAATCAGCAGCACATCAATGCAGTTTGACATACCAGCCTAGCAGGATGGCCCTCTCCCACAGCAGCCTGACAGTCCTTGTCAGACAAGTATGGCAGAAAGACAGCAGATCCAAGCAGACAGATGCATGCCCTGACCCATGCCCGCATGCAGCCAGACACTGCCCGCAGATATACCCATGGATTGATGAACCCACACAGCTGCTCTGTGGCTCCAAACACAGGGCTGCTGTGTGCAAAAGAGAAGGGTCGCAGGAGTAGGAATGGTATGTCCAGGTGTGTTAACTTTATCCTACCTTTCAAGAACTGGATCCACATGTGCAACCCCCAACATTTCGTCCAGCAAGAGTCCACACACACTCAGCTGCCAAAACTGAGTAGCTGTACCACCCATGGCTGGATGGCAAAGGATGCTAGTAGCATCAGTACACTGAGTCAGCTTTGATAGTGCCTGAGCATGGTAGAGTGTGCTAATAGCGCCTGAAGACTGGACAAGCATTGACAAAGGTGGCACATCAAAGGAGGCCTAAGGGGCAGGTAGGAATGCCAACCTGCACCACTTTTGGACAGTGTGGTCATATGTGTATGTATGTGTCTGTTTTTGTTTCCTGAGATATGTGACTCTCCACAATGCACTGTGCATGCATGTGGTGCCCGGGCATTATGTTTGTGCATACAACATGCTGTAGTTCAGCTATACAGCAATCCCACATACTGTGTGAGATACCAATTACAAACAGAAGGTTAGTTTGCAGTAAATAGCTGCAACCTGTGCCTGTGAGACTGTAATGCATTCCTAGTTACACCATCCCCATCCCCATCCCCACAGCATTCTTCTACACTTACCTCCCAACATGACATTGTTGTGCAGCTCCCAAATCATTTGCTGGTTTGACTGGAGTGAGCTGGAGTCACACATGTGTATGTGTGTGTTTCAATCCTCACCTTTGACACAGCCTCGAGGCCTCATGACTCACCAATGTGCACTGATGAGATGCCAGATTTTTGCCAACTGCCATAACAGTTGTATCCATGGCAACACTGTCCACCCACATGGTGCAGCTGCAGCCTATAGGGAACCAGGCTCAGGGGGAAAGCTGGTCTCTGTGAATGTTCAATCCATTCAAACAGTTGGTGACACAGACAGGAATCTGCAATTTACTGGCATACATGTTGCTCTGTTCCCATGTTGCATTTGCAGAGTGCAAATTCCCTGCAGTTTAATGTACATACAGGGAGGTATGTACCAGGCACAGTTACACACAAGACCACCACCTGCACTGTCTACTGATCATTGTCAAGAGCATCCAGCAGTACATTACCTAATACCCAAAAATGAGATTCCAAATGCACCTGTGTGCCTGATTGGGATAGTGGGCCACAGACCTCTGAATGGGTACATGCACACTGCCAGCTAACAAAATGGGGCACAGGATGTCATGTTGGTCTCTGCACTGTCCGCCACCATATGGGGAGGCAGTGCCAGGAGGTGAATGTTGTGGTGGTGGTAAAGTTGTGGGGAACAATACCATACATGTTTAGTATATGCCCTTCATAGGTGACATTGCTAGCCGAAGCCCATGTTTACATGACCAGAACTTATGCGGGCTGACTTAGTGTCAACAGCTTTTACAGCAGAGTGTCTGCATCACAGCCTCACTGGCTCCCCCATGGGCACCGAGTGTGACAATCACAAGAAAGGTGTTAGGGTACAAACAGGGAAAGTATGGCAGGGTATGTGTCACCAGCAACTGATCCAACATCCAACCCCATGACCACCCTGCCATGAATCCATGCACTGAGGGGTGGGGCACTGCATCTATAGGACAGGAGAGTGCATGAACTGCACTGGCCAGGGTTGAAGCGTCATTGGCTAGGTACAAGATACTACATATGTGTACAGGCATGGAACTAGGTTCCAAGCTCACTGTCAAGAGCTGGACATTGTAATTGTGTACGTGACAGACATAGGCCACTGTGTACCAGCAAGCAGCCTCACCTGTCTTTGGCCCACATTGCACTGTGCCTTACATTAGAACATAAGATATGCCATACTGGGTCAGACCAAGGTCCATCAAGCCCAGTATCCTGTTTCCAACAGTGGTCATCTAGGTCACAATTGCCTAGCAGTTTCCCCAAGAGACTAGGTTCCACAGTACTTGTACTGGGGCAAGCAGTGGATATCCTGGTCTCCTTTTAAAATGGTTTATAGATCTTTCCTCCAGGAACTTGTCCAAACCTCTTTTAAACCCAGCTACACTACCAGCTTTTACTATATCTTCCAGAAACGAATTCCAGAGCTTGATTACATGTTGAATGAAAAAATATTATCTCTTATTAGTCTTAAATAGGTTACCCTATAGCTTCTTGCATGTCCCCTAGTCTTTCTATATTTTGATGGTGTAAACAATTGATCTATGTTTACTCATTCCACTCCATTCATTAATATATAGACGTCTATCATATATCCCCTAAGACATCTCTTTTCTAGGTTGAAGAGACCTAACCTTTTCAGCCTCTCTTCAAAGGGGTATCTTTCCACCTCCTTTACCATTTTGGTGCTCTTCTCTGTACCTTTTCTAACAATGCTATATCCTATTTAAGATACAGAGACCAGAATTGCACACAATATTTGAAATGTAGTCGTACCATGAAACGATACAGAGGCATTACAATATCCTTTGGGTTTTTTTCCATTCCCTTCCTTATGATACCTAGCATTCTATTTGCTCTCTTGGCTGCCACTGCCTACTGGGTGGAGGGTTTCAACATGTTATCCATGATGACACCTAAATCTTTTTCCTGGGTGGTTCCTAATGTGGAACCTTGCATAGTGTAACCGTAGTTTGGGTTGTTCTTTCCTAGGTGCATAACTTTGCACTTGTCTACATTAAATTTCATCTGCCATTTGGATGCCCAGTCTTCCAGTTTATCAAGGTTCTCTTGCAATTTTTCACAATCCTCATGGGTTTTAACAACTTTGAATAATTTTGTGTCATCTGCAAATTTGACTATCACACTCATTATTCCAAATTCCAGGTCATTATAAAAAATGTTACAAAGCAGCGGACCCAGCACAGATCTCTGGGGTACTCCACTATTCACCTCTCTCCATTGGGAAAATTGTCCATTTAGCCCTACCCTCTGCTTTCAATCTTTTAACCAGTTCCTGATCCACAATAGGACACTGCCTCCTATCCCATGACTTTTTAATTTTGCCAAGAGTCTCACATGAGGGACCTTGTTAAAGGCTTTCTGAAAATCCAGATACACTATATCAACCGATTCACCTTTGTCTATCTGTTTATTCACACCTTCAAAAAAACATAACAGATTAGCAAGACAAGATCTTCCTATGTTAGCTGTCTCCCATTAAGCCATGACTATCTACATGTTCAGTAATTTTGTTCTTTATAATGGTTTCTACCATTTTTCCCACTACTGTCATTAGGCTCACTGGTCTGTAGTTTTCTGGATCATCCCAGGAGCCCTTTTTAAAAATTGGCATTACATTGGCCATCCTCCAGTCTTCAGGTATTACAGATGATTTTAATGATAATTCACAGATTACTAATAGTAGGTCTGCAATTTCATATTTCATTTCTTTCAAACACCCTTGGATGCATACCATCCAGTCCAGGTGATTTGTTACTCTTCAGTTTATCAAATAGTTGTAATACATCTTCCCGGTGTTTCAATATTTCTTTCAATTCTTCTGCAGTATCACCTTTAAATACCACTTCAGTCATGGGTAACATCCCTACATCTTCTTCAGTAAAGACCAAAGCAAAGAGTTCATTCAGTCTCTCCGCCATGGCCTTGCCCCTCTTACTGCCCCTTTACTTTTTTTAATGGTCCAATTGACTCTCTCACAGGTTTTTTGCTACAAATGTACTTGAAAAACTCTTTATTATGTGTTTTTGCTTCCACAGCAAGCTTCTTCTCAAATTTCTCTTTGCCTGACTTCTCAGTGCCTTGCATCTAACTTGCCAGTGCTTATGTTTCTACTTTTCGTTATTTGGCTCCATTTCCATTTCCTGAAAGATGCTTTTTTGGCAACAACTGCCTCTCTGACCTTATCTTTAAACCATGCTGGCAGTTTTTTTGACTTCCTTCCACTTTTCTTAAAGTGTGGAATACAGCTGGTCTGGGCTTCCAAGATAGTATTTTTAAACAACACCCGTGCTTGATTTAAATTTTTAACCTTTGCGACTGTTCCTTTTAGTTTTTTCTTAACTGTTTTCTTCATTTTATCATAGTCTCTGTTTTGAAAGTTAAAAGGTAGTACTGTGGATTTCCTTACCGTCCTTTCTCCATTTAATTAATCAAAACATGATCATGCTATGATCACTATTGCCAAGGGGTCTCAACACCCTTATCTTTTGCACCAGATCTTGTGTTCCACTAAGGACTAGGTCCAAAATGGCTTCCCTCTGGTTGGTTCATGAACCAGCTGCTCCAAGAAACAGACATTTATTTCCTCTAGAAACTTTGGGGCATGTTTACTAAACTGCGGTAACGTTACAGACCGCAAGTTAGGTAACGTTAACGATTGTTGGGTAACGTTAACGTGCGGTATGTAACGTTAACGCGCGTTAATGTTACCTAATGATCGTTAATGTTCCCGGCCATGGTAAACACCGCAGAGGGTGGAGAGAGGGTGGGGGAAGGGGTCAATGGGCGGGGAGTGGGCGGGGAGAGGCTCCCTGCACACTAACGCGCTGAACTGAAGGGCTGAATCCTACCGCGAATGAAAACCTGCCATTAGATGCACATTTGCAGGAGAGAGAAACCATTTCAGTGTCAACAATGTACAGCATAGACAGGGAGCCCAAGAAACATGATAGTAGTGCTCCATTTCCAGCAACAGCATAGTGCCCAAGTATGAAAGGCCACTATGGCGATAGTGCAAGTGGGGCATAGGGGGCTGCAGGCGGGACATGTAGCGGTGGCAGCTGGAGCATAGGGTGGAATAGGTGGGTGCCTAGGTGGCACATAGGAACTTAGAAACAAAATCAGCATGACAGCAGCTGACAAAGGCCAAACACAATCCACCTACATCTACCTGGTCCACCCGAGCTAACAGTTGCCAGGGCACTGACCTGACATCCCCCCAGCCAATCCTCCCCCAAGCAGAAGGGACATACTATTGGTAGGCGGTGATGGGGGGGGATGTGAGGATGCTCATGTATGCCCCATGCCCAAGACCCTGCTCCCTAGGTGACCACCTACCCACACAGTGGATGGCCTGGGACTGCACACTACTAGCTCCGACAGCATATGGTCATGTCAGCATGGCAGGGGGGGTGAGCCCGTGCTGGAGGGGGCAGTGGCACCTGCCTGCAGTGGACCTAGGCCATGCCCTGTACCAGTACGTGGTATGCAGTGCAACATAAAAGGTCTGGCTGAGGAAAAATACAGGTAGCCCCAGTGACCACCCTGTATGTGTGGTGCAGTACACCCAGCCAGTGTGTCCAGAAGCAGAGTGTCACAAGTTCAATCCCCAGATGTGGTTCCTGCAGAGCATGTCCATATGTTTTACTCTACAATGCAGATACAACAGCAACATGTGCAAAGCCCAAAGCAGTGGTGAACAGGGGTACAAACACCCACTCACACAGGCTCCACTATCCAAAGATGCATGGAGAGTCAGGCTGTTGGCCCAGCATTGAGCTGCAGTTATCACCAGAGCACTACTATTTTATTTATTTATTTTATTTTATTTAACAGTTTCTTCTATACCGCCCCTTCCAGAGATCAGGGGCGGTTTACATTAAACAAAAAATTAGTATATTTCCGTATACTTTACATGGAACAATATTTTAACTATATACATGTTTAGTTACATATAACATATTTTTGAAACTATGTACAGGTTATAAACATGGAACATAACATACGGGCATGTTTACTAAACATTCCTAACGTGCGGGGCCGCGCTAGTGAGCGTGTGCCATATAAGGAGTGGGCGGTTCAGGCAGAAAATAGAAAAAAAACGGTAGTAAGCAACCGGACGTGTGTGCGTCGCGCTAATGTGCGGGGGTCGACATTACGCCGCGTGGAAAGGCAAAGTGGCGCGCTGCTGAGTATACAAAACAACAGAGCCGTGGTGGTACAACAGTGAAAACACTGACCAATGGTGCAGGGCCATGGGTTCAATCCCCCAGTGTGTGCAACGACAAAGGTCAGCTGAGGCAGTAACTGTAATGATTAACATTGTTTTAGGAGGCAAATTAATTTGGAACGGCATAAGGCGGCGCACAGTTATTTCTGGGCAGCAGAAGGCGGCGCACTGGTCCCCTTGGGCGGCAGAAGGCGGCGCGCTGATAGGCACAAGGCGGCGCGCTGATGCACAAGCACAGGAACAGAGCCACAGCACAATGGTTAACACACTGACCAATGGTGCAGGGATCAGGGGTTCAATTCTCACCATGCCCAGTGAAAAATGCCTGCTGAGGCAGTATGTATTATGTTGAGGAGTGCTGTAGGAGGCCTGTATAATTATATTTTGTTATCACTACTAGCAAACGCACTCTCCCAGCATGTTACCATACGGCGGCCCATAAGGCACATGTTACAGTGCACTGTTCGCCAAGCACCCTTGAATGACCCCTATAGGGCAGCATGTATGTTGCGACACAGATAATGTATAGTGCACCCTATAGGGATGGCAACCATAAGGTGGCCTACAGGGCGCCCTATGAAGCACCCTCAGAGGCACCTAATGGGTATAGTAAGCTGAGGGTGGTCTTGCCGGCATAGACATATGTACAGTAAATAAAAATAAAGCTGTGGACAGCCCTACCAAAGGGCCCCACTGTGGGTTTGAACCCATGACCTCTGGCTGCACAAGCAGTGATGTAACCATTGCGCTACAGCTCCATAGCTGTAAGCAGGCCCCTGGTGGGCTGCAGATAGCCTACACGTCACCTCACAGACAGTCTGCTGGTTTCAACAGGATAGGGTTAGGCCACCCGTTACCCATGATGCACTGCACATGCAACTTAGCTGTCCGCAGATGGACACAAGATGGGGAATGCACCCCCACAGCACCTCGGCCCTGTTGGGGGAAGGGACCGGGTGCACCCACACAGCACCTTGGCCTAGTAGGGGGCACTGACCGGGTGTTTTACTGGCACAGAGTAGCCACACACCGTTACATCGTGCGGGTACTGTGCTCACCCTGAGTGTGCAATGAGGTGGCCAGGACCAGGTCAACAACACCTGCCATGGCTGATGGAGGCCAAGCGGGCGTTCCAAAGCAGTGTTAATGTGTAAGATAGCTAGTTTCTGCACAAACACCATGGATATCCCGGTCTGCCGCCATCAGGCACCCCCCCCCCCCCCCCGTGGCAAACATGGTCTCCATCTAGGGATCCACACTCTACCTCCCTGCAAAGGTGGCAGTAGAGGGCAACATCAACCCCAGTCCTGCTGAGGAACACCACCACCCCCCAGTCAGGCAGCTCCATACACAGCCATAACACAACAGCAGACAGACATAAGCCCAGGGTATGGTAAGCTGCACTCCACCACCAGATATTCCCCTGCAGGAAGCCAACAGCCACTGCACCCTGCAAGCCATTATAGCAAGATATTTACCAGCTACAAACAGTCTGCTGGTTAGTCCATAGTGCATGTTCCTAATGGAGATGCATGCACCCAGAACTGGGCTGTCTGCATACACAGCAAGCAGATAGATCAGTGACTGAGCCCCAAAGAGAAACCCATATCTATCACATGAGAGAACTACTATACAGCACTATGGGGGGGCCTAGCCATGCTGTGGTCACTGCCCAATCAGGGTGAGCGTGATCCCCCAGAAGGACATGCTTTGGCCACCCTGTCTGTGTAGGTGGTGGCCGGACACTACAATATCCCAGCCAATGTCCCTGCCAGGGCCCTATGCCCAGTGCAGATGCATCCTGGCCACGTCACCCTGCCCTGGCTATACCCATGGTACCTTGCACCTCATTATGCACATTGACTGGCCAATACTGGCAACAGTGCTGGCAGTGCGGGCTGTTGAAGGGGCTTGCAGCCAACACCCACTGTATAGACAGACACACACTTCCACACCTCTGCCATCATGGTGCTACGATTGAGGGGGTAAGTAGCCTTGCCCACCAAACCGGTCCTGAGCACGGCAAGGCATGGATATGGTACGCATTACAGCTGGTGGTCACTCCCCAGGGTGGTAAGCACCATCAGAGGCCAGGGCTGGAGCATGCCCCGCAAACACCTAACAGATTGTTTGGATGGGGTCAACTAGCAGTATGTACGTAACGTATGGATAACTGCCTGCCTGTGCTCCTAGCAAACGTCTCCGAGCTGTGTACCGTATACCTCAGGTGTAGGGTGACATTGGTAAGTTATGCAAGTGCTCGTTGTGGGTGCTGCATGCACGGTCCAATGTTCTGCCTTTCCAGGAGACATTGGCCAATGGGGCCTGTGGGTGTGGGTGTGTCTGCCCTTGATGGCTGCTGCTTTATGGCACAGATTCCCAACTCGAGTCCAGGTTTGCATCACACTGTTCGGGTTTTCCTGCTATCCCTCATGAATATGCATGGGCTACATCTACATGCCATGGGGGTGGTGCATAGATATACAGCACAGGCATTTGTATGAGTGTCAGCATGGAACCTGACTGGTGTGTGGCCCACCAGGACTGCATTTGGGTGATTCTGCTCTAGGTACTGCCCCTGTTCATGGTGTCTGTGCTCAGTGGGGTAAAAGATAGATGTCTTACCATTGCATATGTCCCCGCCATGAAAGGTGTGTCCTTACTATCACTGTTTAGTTGTGGGAAAAATATGTGGGCAGGATTGGCAGTAGCCCCAGCTGGGCTTTGAACCTGTGACCTTCTGTTCTTGTATGCACTGTCCTGTGTGCACTGCACCACTGTGTAGCCACAGATTGGTTGGATTCCCTGGACTGTCCATGACTGTGGATCCGGCAGGACCTGTCTGTTGCAGTGGACTGTGCCAGCCTGCACATGGCTAGGCCTCTGTCTTCTGTGGTTAGCAGCCACTGCCCCCTGCACCACATGTACTTGTCCGCCAACATGCTGGCATGAACTTCTCTCAGAAAAAGCAGTTGACCTGATTGCAATGTGGCAGTTTGGGACTGCATTTGGGGGACTTGGTAATGCCCATTGTTGTGGGGTGTGTGCGGTGTTGGGTAAAATATGGGTGTTTTCCCCATGCATACAGGGGTGTCTGCGCTATCTTTATTTAGTGGTGGGTAAAATGTAGGGACTGGGCTGGCAGGTGCCCCAGTTGGGTTTTGAACCTCTGCCCTCTGGTCCTAGAGGTAATGACTCTGTCTGCTGTACCACACTTTGGCCACAGAGACAGTGCAGCCCCTGGAGGCAGTAAGCCTGGCAGGATGGAGTCACAAACCCTGCTCTACGCAATTCTACTGTGGGCATATGCACCCTGTCTGGTGACAAACGTGCACATAAACCCCGGAACTGACCACGGGAAATGTGGGTCAAAATATCACCACGCTGGGCAACAGTGATATTAATGGGCAACCATAGCAAACACTCCCAGGAAAGCTCCATAACGTGGAAATGGTTTTTGGAGGAGTCTCCTCTCAGTAGACCCTTCCAAACTTCATTTCTTTTTTCTGGAGCTTTGCTGGGTGTGATTTCTGTATTTGCCCATCACTATAACTGTTCCCCAGCTGAATTACTATTTGTAATAGTTCTGTTGTGGTCATTTTCTATTTTTATTTTCACTTTTGTGCTGTGCACATGTATCACACTGCTCACGTTTTGCTGGTTTCCCGGTTTTCCTGTACATTGCTGACGGAAATGGTTTCTCTTCCCTTTAAATGCTTTCTACCGCGAGTGTTTCACTCGCGGTAGTTTTTACATGCAAATTCTGGCCCGCTACTGTGCGGGGAGCCTCTCCCCTCCCACTCTCCACCCATTGACCCCGTCCCTCCGCCCCTCCGGAACCTTCCTCCGCCCTCCTTTCGCCGTTCCACGCCTCTATCGGACATTTGCGGGCCCGCACTTGTACGGGGCCCGTTAGTGAGCTGCGTACCTGTGCGGGGGTGACACGCACGTGTGCGGGGCATTTAAACGCGTTTATTCGCGTTTCGGTGCCGCGTTTCCGTGCGCTATTTTGCGGCGCGCACATTTGCGGCTTTTAGTAAACATCCCCCATAGTTAATTACCAGTAGTTATTTACAATAGTGATATAGTCGTCTGTTTGGGTGAGTAGCTGTTTGGGTGAGTAGCTTTCTTGTGTTAGTCATTTGTTCTGTCTTGAGTATTGTGGATGTGTTTCTGTGATTGTATTGGAGAGGTTTTTTGTTGGTAGGGGATCTCAAAGTGTTTTGTAAAGAGGTATGTTTTTAGTTCCTTTTTGAATTGGTGAAGGTCCTTTAACATGCGGAGGGTTAATGGAATTTCATTCCAGAGGGTGGGGGCAGCAAAGGAGAAGGCTCTATTGCTTGTTGTTGCTTTAGTTTTTCTGAAATTTGTTTTTATGTTGAGGGAATGGGTTGCGTTCTGTCTGCGCGTTCTAGTTTCTGATGGGGGGTGTATTAGAGTAGATAATTGTGAGGGAGAGATGTTATTAATGAGTTTAAAAGTAGTTAGGAGGATTTTATATTTTATTCGGCTGCTTATGGGGAGCCAATGCAGGTCTAATAGTATTGGGGTCACATGGTCTGTTAGTTTGGCTTTTGTGATCATCTTGGCACATATGTTTTGGGCCCTTCTACTACCTCCTGCACAGTTTAGCAATGTCGGCACTGTGATCAAGACCAGTGTGGCGGGCAGGGTTACCAACCACCCCTATCTTTGCACAATGCTGCAATAGGAGTGTGTGTATGTATGTCCATTGTTTTGTGGCTGCCCACACCTCACCGGGCCCACAATGTCCCACTATTACCAGCATTAGCCTGAATATGTGCATAATGAGGAGCAAGGTGTTGTGGGTATGGCCCAGACAGGGTGGATTGGCCAGGATGCATCTTCATAGGGTGTGGGGCAATGGCTGGGACACTGTAGTGCCTAAATACCGCCTGCATGGACAGGGTGGCCACAGCATGGCATTCTGGTAGGGCACTCACTCTGAACGAGCAGTGACCATGGCATGTCTAGGTTCCCACATAGCGCTTTACACTATTTACCGCCAGTGATACTTTTGTGTTCCCAGTGCTGGGGCCCCAGTCACTGAGATACCAGCTTGGTGCACATAGTTTCTTTGTCAGCATGCACTATGGACTGGCTAGTGGACTATCTGCAGTAAGTCAGTGCATGGTTGGAACACCTAGTCTGACTCTGCTGGCAAATGGTAGAGTGTGGTGTGAGGCAGTTGAGGTTTTCCAGACCTAACCCCCAGCATTACTGCTGGTCTGCCACTGCCCCAGTCACAAGTATGGCTCTGGCCCACCCACCCTGCAGGGCTGTCTTATACCAGCAAGATGGAAGTTACTTCACCGGGGCTCAGGCACCTGTTCTTTACCTAGAAAAAGTGATGATTGTGGGCCCTTTGGGGTATATAGTGTATATCACTTTGATCTACAGAGGCACTGCTGCACAAACCTCATGCAAGTCTAGAAACCCCTTTGCTCTGATAACAGGTGCCTATGTCAACCAGACCCTAACACAGGGCATACACTAATCTGGGTGGTGTTTGGTCCCAGAGGATCACATGTGACTGCAGGATAAAGATGGACATGAAATTACCTTCAGCTGCACTGCAAGGAACACCCATCACACACTGGTAGTGATGGGGATGTACAGCAGGACCTATCTCTAGCACCAAATGTACTGCGGATATAGTGCTAGGTACCCATTCTATCTCTCAGGGAGAAAACAGAACCTGCACAATGGCATGGTCTGTAGCTACTCTGTGCCAGTATCACGCACTGTCAGTTCGTCTTTCCAAGCTGAGGTACCGGAGAGGTGCAGACCCCATTTGCTGATCAGCTGTAGACAGCTATTCAGCATGTGCATTGGATCATGGGTACTGGTGGGGTTACCCTATCCTGGCACTCAGAGTAGACAGTTTGTGCGGTGACCTGCAGTCCTTCTATACCCAGCCATTGCTGTGCAACAAACCATAGAGGTATAGCCTACTGGTTAGTACAGGGGTGGGGAACCCTGGTCCTGGAGAGCCGTAGACCAGTCAGGTTTTTGGGACATCCCTAATGAATATTCATGAGACATATATGCATTAGAGATATCCTGCCAACCTGACTGGTTTGTAGCCCTCCAGGGCTGGATTTGGAGACCCCTGCCTTACACCTCTGTCATTTATGATTGTGAGTAGGCAAGGTGCAGATGTCCAAGACATCAAAAAGGTTAGATAGAATTTGTCACGTTCCTTTCTCACTTCTCACCACCACCAAATATTGTCTATTAGACAACTTTTTGGTGGTGGTGAGAATCGAGGAGGAATGTGACACATTCTATATACCCTTTCGATGTCTAGGACATCTGTACCTTGCCCACTCACAATCATAAATAACAGAGGTGTAAGGCAGGGGTCTCCAAATCCAGCCCTGGAGGGCTACAAACCAGTCAGGTTGGCAGGATATCTGTAATGCATATATGTCTCATGAATATTCATTAGGGATATCCCGAAAACCTGACTGGTCTACGGCTCTCCAGGACCAGGGTTCCCCACCCCTGGGTTATAAGAACATAAGAAATGCCATACATACTGGGTCAGACCGAGGTCCATCAGGCCCAGTATCCTGTTTCCAACAGTGGCCAATCTAGGTCATACGTACCTAGCAGTTTCCCCAAAAGACACAGGTTCTGTAGTGCTTGTACTAGGTCAAGCATTGATATCCTGGGTCCCTTTTTAATAGTGGTTTATGGACCTTTCCTCCAGGAACTTGTCCAAACCTTTTTTAAACCCAGCTATACTAACAGCCCTTACTACATCCTCCGGTAACAGATTCCAGAGTTTGATTACACGTTGAGTGAAGAAATATTTTCTCTTATTTGTCTTAAATAGTTTACCCGTAGCTTCATTACATGTCCCCTAGTCCTTCTATATTCTGATAGCGTAAACAATTGATCCACGTTTATCCGTTCCACTCCATTCATTAATTTATAGACCTCTATCATATCTCCCCTCAGCCGTCTCTTTTCCAGGTTAAAGAGCCCTAACCTTTTTAGCCTCTCTTCATAGGAGTAGCCTTCCATCCCCTTCACCAATTTGGTGGCTCTTCTCTGTACTTTTTCTAATAACTCTATGTACTTTTTAAGATACGGTGACCAGAATTGCACACAATATTCAAGGTGTGGTCGTACCATGGAGCGATACAGAGGCATTATAATATCCTTTGTTTTATTCTCCATCCCTTTCCTTATGATACCTAGCATTCTATTTGCTTTCTTGGCCGCCGCTGCACACTGGGCGGAGGGTTTTAACATGTTATCCACGATGACTCCTAAATCTTTTTCCTGGGTGGTGGTTTCTAATGTGGAGCCTTGCATCGTGTAACTATAGTGTGGGTTGTTCTTTCCTAGGTGCATAACTTTGCACTTGTCCACATTAAATTTCATCTGCCATTTGGATGCCCAGTCTTCCAATTTATCCAGATCTTCCTGCAGTTTTCCACAATCCTCTTGGGTTTTAACAACTTTAAACAGTTTTGTGTCATCTGCAAATTTGATAACCTCACTAGTTATTCCCTTTTCCAGGTCATTTATGAATATGTCAAAAAGTAGCGGACCCAGTACAGATCCCTGGGGTACTCCACTATTCACCTTTTTCCATTGGGAATATTGGCCATTTAGCCCTACCCTCTGCTTTCTATCTTTTAACCAGTTCCCGATCCACAATAGTACACTGCCTCCTATCCCATGACTTTTTAGCTTTGCCAAAAGTCTCTGATGGGGGACCTTGTCAAAAGCTTTCTGAAAGTCCAGATACACCATATCAACCGACTCACCTTTGTCTACCTGTTTATGCACACCTTCAAAAAAACAGATCAGATTAGTAAGACAAGATCTTCCTTGTCTAAAGCCATGTTGGCTGTCTCCCATTAGGCCATGACTATCTACATGCTGTGTAATTTTGTTCTTTATGATGGTTTTCTACCATTTTCCCTGGTAGTTATGTAAGGCTCACCGGTCTGTAATTTCCCGGGTCACCCCTGGAACCCTTTTTAAAAATTGGTGTTACGTTGGCGACCCTCCAATCTTCAGGTATTACAGATGATTTTAATGAAAATTCACAGATTACCAATAGCAGGTCTGCAATCTCATATTTCAGTTCTTTCAACACTCTGGGATGTATACCATCCGGTCCAGGTGATTTGCTACTATTCAGTTTATCAAATAGTTGTAATATATCTTCCCGGTGTAGCGATATTTCTCTCAATTCCTCTGCAGTATCACCTTTAAATACCACTTCAGTCTTGGGTAACATCCCTACATCTTCCTCAGTAAAGACCGAAGCAAAGAATTCATTCAGTCTCTCTGCTATAGCCTTGTCTCCTCTTACTGCCCCTTTTACCCCTCTATCATCTAACGGTCCAATTGACTCTCTCACAGGCCTTTTGCTACGAATGTACTTGAAAAAGTCTTTATTTCGTGTTTTTGCTTCCGTAGCAAGTTTCTTCCTCAAATTCCCGCTTTGCCTGCCTTATCAATGCTTTGCATTTAACTTGCCAGTGCTTGTGCTGTTTCCAGTTTTCATCATTTGGCTCTTTTTTCCATTTCCTGAAGGTTGCTCTTTTGGCAGCAACAGCCTCTCTGACCTCACCTTTAAACCATGCTGGCAGTTTTTTGGACTTTCTTCCACTTTTCTTAATGCGTGGAATACAGCTGGTCTGGGCTTCGAGGATAGTATTTTTAAATAACACCAAGCTTGCTGTAAGTCTTTAACCTTTGGAAACCGCTCCTTTTAGTTTTTTCCGAACTATATTCCTCATTCTATCATAGTCTCCTTTTGAAAGTTAAAAGGTAGTACTGTGGATTCCTTTACTATCTGTCCTCCACTGATTAAATCAAACATGATCATACTATGATCACTATTGCCAAGTGGTCCCAACACCCTTATTTCTTGCACCAGATCTGGCGTTCCACTAAGGACTAGGTCCAGTATGGCTTCCCCTCTGGTTGGTTCATGAATCAGCTGCTCCAAGAAGCAGTCATTTATTTCATCTAGAAACTTTATCTCGTTAGCTTGTCCTGCTGTGACACTGTCCCAGTCGATACCGGGTAATTGAAATCACCCATTATTACTACTCTGTTGTGGCTTTTTGTTAGCTTCCTTGATTTCTTTGAGCATTTCATCATCCATTTGTTCATTCTGGCCAGGCGGTCGATAGTATACTCCCACTGCCATCACCTTCCCCTTCATAAATGGAATTTCAATCCATCGAGATTCTACAGCAAATTTTGTTCCCTGCAAAACTTTAATCCTTTCTGACTCAATGCCCTCTCTAACATAGAGCGCAACCCCTCCACCAATTTGTTCAGCTCTATCATTACGATATAGTTTGTATCCAGGTATCACAGTGTCCCACTGGTTATCCTCCTTCCACCATGTCTCTGAGAGTGCAATCATATCTAACCTCTCATTTAGTGCTATATATTCTAATTCTCCCATCTTATTGTTTAGACTTCTAGCATTGGCATACAAGCATTTTAGAGACTGTATTTTATTAATATTAATCTGGCTATTGGTAGGCATGGGTAATTGGGAATCTTTATGCTCTGTCTGCTCCTTACTCAAGGGCATTTGGGCTACTATACTCCCTTTTGGAACCTCACTGCTTTTGGTAGTATCCTTCAAGGATACCTTTGTCCGAACCATGCGCTCTTGGGTGACTGTCGGCTTTCCCCTATTTTCTAGTTTAAAAGCTTCTCTATCTCTTTTTTAAAGGTTAGTACAATGATATTCTAAACAGTGGTTATGGGTTCAATTCCTCATTGTTCTCTCTTTTCATGGTTGTCCAACTCAGATATTTTGCATACCTATAACAGATCCGTGCTGCCAGCCCATATTACCCTCACCACAGTTGCCAACAATCCCTCAGTCCATCTACCTGCGTCTGTCAGCTGTGTAGAGTTCTGTCTCCCTGTGCAGACTGCCACCCCATGTCCTGTGCTGGTACCCTTTTCTGCATTGTGCCTCATCATGTTTTCCTCGCCTGTGCCTGATCTGCATGGCACCACCACTCCTCTGTCCACCCATCATTGTAACTGCCACCTCCACCCCCACTGGGGTACACATATTCACATCGTCTGCCACCAACTGTCTTTCCAGTACTTTACATTGCCAGCACCCTGTGCTGTGGTACAGTTGCCCCCATTATGTTTGTCATCAGTACTTGCAGCCACATGGGATGCCCGCAGATATGGCAGGTCCAGCAGCTCCCAGCTCTCTCCTTCACTCACCTGTTCATTGCCTTTCCTGAGTGCTCTATCTAGTGTTAGGGCTACATCTGTCTCTGTTCCTCACAGGTCATGCATGTCATCCTGAAAGCACCTTGCAGCCCATAGGCCACACTAACCTATGGCACCATAACCTTGTTGGGCCACCTTAACCTATGGTTCCGTAACCCAGGGTGCCTTCTAAGGTGCCTTGTCCAGGGGTACCTAATACGGCGCTTAGCCTAAGGAGCCCTACTGTATAGGGCACCTTACAAAGTACCTTATGAGGCATCTTACAAGGCACCTAACAAGGCACCTTATGGGGCACCTAACAAGGCACCTTAAAAGGCACATTACAAGGCACCTTACAGGGCACCTTACAAGGCACCTAGCAAGGCACCTTATAAGGCACCTTACATATAGGGCACCTTATAAGGCGCCTTACAAGGCGCCTTGTAATGTGCCTTGTAATGTGCCTTATAAGGTGACTTGTAAGGTGCCTTGTAACGCGCGTTAGTCAAAGGCGCCTTGTAACATGTGTTAGCTGATACGGCTTGCTGTAACGATGCACCGCCCATGCCTTTATATGGGCATCTGTTCCTTTACCGCAGAACCTAATGCGAGTGACATTACTGCAGTTTAGTAAAAATACCCCTTTATCTCCCTAGCATGTCCTGCCATGACACTGACTCAGTTGATACTGGGGTAATTGAAATCACCCATTATTATTACTGTGCCATAACTTTTCTTAGCTTCTCTGATTTCTTTGAGCATTTCATCATCCATTTGTTCAATCTAACGAGGCGGTCGATAGTACACCCCCACTGTCATCGCCTTCTCCTTCCTCTTTTTATATGGAATTTCAATCCATAGATATTCTACAGTGAATTTTGTTACCTGCAAAACTTAATCCTTCGTGACTCAATGCCCTCTCTAACAGACAGTGCAACTCCTCCACCAATTTGATCAGCTCTATCATTACGATATAGTTTGTACCCCGGTATCACAGTGTCCCACTGGTTGTCCTCCTTCCACCAGGTCTCTGAGATATCAATCATATCTAACTTCTCATTTAGTGCTATATATTTGAACTCTCCCATCTTATTTTTTAGACTTCTAGCATTTGCATACAAGCATTTTAGAGGCTGTATTGTATTCATATTAATCTGGCTATCGGTAGGCGAGGTAATTTGCAATCTTTAGGCTCTGTCTGCTCTATACTCAAGGGCATTTGGGTTACTTTTGTCTTTATTGCAAACTCTCTTTTGATATGGCCTAATTTCAGTCTTTTTTTAGTATCTTTCAAGGATACATTATTCCAAACCATGCACTCTTGGGCAACTATCGGCTTTCCCCTATTATCTAGTTTAAAAGCTGCTTTATCTCCTTTTTAAAGGTTAATGCCAGCAATCTGGTTTTATCCTGGTTAAGTTGGAGCCCATCTCTTTTGAAAAGCATCTCCTTTCACCAGAATGTTCCCCAGTTCCTAACAAATCCAAACCCCTCTTCCTTGCACCACCGTCTCATCCACGCATTGAGACTCCGGAGCTCTGTCTGCCTTATGGTTCCTGCACTTGGAATGGTTCCTAGAATGCTACCCTGGAAGTTCTGGATTTCTACTTCCTGCCTAAAAGCCTAATTTATCCTCCAGAACCTCCCTACCACACTTTCCTATGTCATTGGTACTGGCATATACCAAGACAGTAGACTCCTCCGCAGCACTATCTAAGACCTTGTCTAGGTGGCATGTGAGGTCCGCTACCTTCGCACCAGGCAGGCATGTTACCAGATGATCCTCACATCCACCAGCCACCCAGCTAATGATCGAATCATCAACTATGATGGCTGTCCTAACCCTTCCTTCATAGGCACATGGCCCTTGAGAAACCTCCTCAATGCAAGTGGACTTTATATCACCTGGAGGATGGGTCCTGCATTGCATGAGCTGTCTCCAGGTCCAAGGTAAAAGGGTACATAATGAGGAACGTAGGTTTCTGGGTAATGCTTCACACAGAGTGGTTTGTAAGGGATGTAGATGTGGCAGAGGTTAGGTCTATGGCTGAGCCACCTTAGCGAGGGTCTGCCACGGGCATGGCCTGGGTGCTCACCTCTGTTCATGCGATGAGGCTACTCTCATTCTGAATGAGCTGTGACCATGTCATGGCTATGTATGCACATGGTGCCATATGATGTTAAGCTGTAGTGATATGTGGGCTGTTATGTTGTTTGCAGGCCAGTCACTGCACATGTTTCTGGGTGTCCATGCTGCATGTGCAAAGCCAATGTGTTCATGGTGGTTATGTGCATATGAAGCATGTGGTGACTGGCAGATTGGGCACAGATGGCATGTGAGTAGCTGATAATAGTTATTGTTGCCCAACATTTGCAGACTGCCTGGGATTGATCTGGTTGCTTGGACATCCCAGACAGTGAGGCTAGCAGCTGTTCCTGGGCTTTTGGTGACCTGCTAATAATTATGGTCTTGGCAAGCACCTATGCTTGGTGTCATTACTCCTCCTATCTGCCTGGGCAACACTCACTGCATATGGGTTTTTTTGTAACAGCTGCTGCAATCAGAGACCATCGTGAGATAATCCAGAGGAGTCCCTAGCCAACAGAGACAGGGCACTCCAACCTGCTGTTTTAGTACAGAGTACCAGATAACTAGCATTATTTACTGCTGACAACACCTGCACACACTAGCTCTGGTAGAGAGCTGCTCCAGCCCTCAGGTCTAGTGGTTGGGGCAAGGTACTTCAGGCCAGAAGGTCAGTGGTTCAAATCCCAATAGAGGACAGCAACCTTGGGCCAGAAGGACTGGGGTTTCTAGTCCCACAGGTGCTCCTTGTGGTCTTCGGGCAAGCCACTCCATTGCCCATGTTCCCTGTAAGTATTAGTGTATGTGTCTCATATCCCCTTGTGTTAAAAATGTATCCCCCAATTGTGTTGTGACCACTTTGATTGAAGGATAAGGTGGTATACAAAAACTGTCTAAATACATCACAGGACTTGCTCTGGGGACCAGGTGATGTATGAGCACCTTCATAATCAGCATGGATGCAGAAACAGATCATTTGCATATATATTGCTGTTGTCATATGCAGGAAGCACACATTGTCCCTGTATAGTACAGTGCTGATTGGTTGCATTGTTGCACTTTCCATATGGCCATCTGTTGCCTATCAGGGAGCAGATTGTGGAGTGCATCATGGGTAATGGAGGGGCAGACTGATACCGATAACCTGGGCCCCAGTAACATCCATAGTGGTGACTATGATTACTGGAGCACTGGCCAGTACCTGATTGTCTTCTAGAAAGTGGGTCACATGAGGAGGGCAGGATGGTCACTGATGGACCAAAAGAGTCATGTATGAGGTTTGCATTGGATATATGTGCAAATCTATCTATCTATCTTGCAGTTTACAGCAAGTGCAAAGGGAATGTACACCCTGCACATGTGCTGCCCAAGGGGTATGTGCCACACTGCGGTACAGCAGCCCTCTGCATGCGACTGTTGTTTGGTGTTGGGGATACAGTGGAGTGACAAGCATCTTACCATCATGTGTGACTTGGCCTTTGGACAAGGAATGTATTCTGCTGCTGTGTGTCTGCAATGCAGCTGGTGTACTGACTGAGCAGTGCTGTGCATACTGCATGTGCGCCGTTTTAGGCAGGCCCTAAGTGCAGTGCACCACTGTCTCAGACTGTGCCAGTCATGTCAATTCATGTCCTCGGTTTTGCCCACTGCAGGCAGGAACCTGCAGTTCCTTTGGTTCTAGACAGTGCTGGAAGCAGCATGTGAAGGTGTAGCCTAATGGTTAGAGCACTGGCTCAGCGAGTGACACAACCCCCACTTGTTCTTTTTGTGGCTGTGGGAAACCTACTTCAATACGCTTTCAGAATCAGTCCAGGGTGTTCCTTGACTGGAGGACACACATACATTGGGTCTGCTGACAGGCACACTGCAGTCATGGCCATCTGATAGCATGACTTTATTGGATCTACTGTAGCCATTTGAAAGGGGTTGGACTTGTTCACCCTACTGATATTAGACACATAAGGTGTACATGATTGGTGAATTTCATCATAGCTGTGACTGAACATCTTTGGCTCCATCACATGTATGCAATACATGCAGGAGCATCCCACTCCTGTATGGTACCTGCAGGGATCATCACACATCCATACTTGCTCCATATGGCAGTATGAGAGACAGTTGTCTGGTTGTTCTATGGACATGCATCAAGCGGGATGTATGGTGCTTAGAAAAGATAACACAGCTGTCATACCCAAATAGCTGGTAGTGGGACTTCCCCATGGCACAGCTACACATTTTTCACAGACTCTTCTACTGCATTTGTATGGTCCCAGCATGTAGATCAGGCAGCAAGGCCATATCACACTCTCATCTACTGTCATCCATCCTTTAGCCCATCCATCAGTGTGTGGCTGTTGTGTGCTACACCAGGGCCCACAAGGAGCATTTTAATCATTCAGATGTATCACTCACACCTTTGCTGTGAATGATCTGCATGTCAGCCTCCTGCTCCACCATCCTTTGGATGCCCACCTCGTGGTGATGCTGATTCTGCCTAGGAACTCTACTTCCCAATCCTATACCACACCACTGACATTAGAGCATGTTATATGGGCATATCTCACTGATATGGTCCAGATGCCTCCCACATGTTCATCCCACTTACTGACTGACACCTAGATGACCATGGATCTGACAGGTCCATCAAATCCTACCGTTCCTTCCATCCATCACCTACAATGTGACTTTCATAGGGGCTCCCTTATCCTGCATTAAGGTGACTGCCATTTTTAGGCATTAAGTTGCATGCTTGCCACCTTAATGCCTGATGTCCTATTAGTGACGGCTATGTGGATCCAAGCACTCCCTGCCCCAAGCATTTATCTTCACCTTGTTGCACCTTATGCCTGGAGCAAACTACCTGTGTCTGTGCGCCAGGCACATTCTATAACCCTCTTCAAGTCCAGGTTGAAAGCTCACCTCTTCGCTGCTGCTTTTGGATCTTGACTCACCTGATCTCCTTTTCTCTCCCTTGTTCCACCCTGCCTACACCTTCCGTGTTTTGTGTGTTTTGTCTTGACTAGATTGTAAGCTCTGTTGAGCAGGGACTGTCTCTTACATGTCTGTGCTGTACAGCGCTGCGTACGACTGGTAGCGCTATATAAATGCTGAGAAGTAGTAGTAGTAGTTATCACATGCAAACATCATTAATGCTGCCGTTAACACTTGCAAAACATGGCCTCCTTATTGCCCTTTAGTAAACATAGCCCATAGTGTACCTGGATGTTCATAAGAACATAAGATATGCCATACTGGGTCAGACCAAAGTTCATCAAGCCCAGTATTCTGTTTCCAACAGTGGCCAATCTAGGTCATATGTACCTAGCAGTTTCCCCAAGAGACACAAGTTACACAGTGCTTGTACTGGGTCAAGCATTGATATCTTCGGTCACTTCTTAATAATGGTTTATGGACCTTTCCTCCAGGAACTTGTCCAAACCTTTTTTAAACCCAGCTACACTAACAGCCTTTACTACATCCTCCGGTAACAAATTCCAGAGTTTGATTACACGTTGAGTGAAAAAATATTTTCTTTTATTAGTCTTAAATAGTTTACCCTGTAGCTTCATTGCATGTCCCCTAGTCTTTCTATATTCTGATAACGTAAACAATCGATCTACGTTTACCCGTTCCACTCCGTTCATTAATTTATAGACTTCTATCATATCTCCCCTCAGCCGTCTCTTTTCCAGGTTAAAGAGCCCTAACCTTTTTAGCCTTTCTTCATAGGAGTATCCTTCCATCCCCTTTACCATTTTGGTGGCTCTTCTCTGAACCTTTTCTAAAATCGCTATATCCTTTTTAAGATACGGCAACCAGAATTGCACACAATATTCAAGGTGCGGTCTCACCATGGAACGATATAGAGGCATTATAATATCTTTTGTTTTATTTTCCATTCCTTTCCTTATCATACCTAGCATTCTATTTGCTCTCTTGGCCGCAGCTGCACACTGGGCCGAGGGTTTTAACATGGTATCCACAATGACGCCTAAATTTTTTTCCTGGGTGATGGTTCCCAATGTGGAACCTTGCATCGTGTAATCACAGTTTGGGTTGTTTTTCCCTAGGTGCACAACCTTGCACCTGTCCACATTAAATTTCATCTGCCATTTTGATGCCCAGTCTTCCAATTTATCAAGATCCTCTTGCAATTTTTTACAATCCTCTTGGGTTTTAACAACTTTAAATAGTTTTGTGTCATCTGCAAATTTGATAACCTCACTCGTTATTCCACTTTCCAGGTCATTTATGAATATGTCAAAAAGCAGCGGACCCAGCACAGATCCCTGGGGTATACCACTATTCACCTTTCTCCACTGGGAAAATTGGTCATTTAGCCCTACCCTCTGCTTTCTATCTTTTAACCAGTTCCTGATCCACAGTAGTACACTGCCTTCTATCCCATGACTCTTTAGTTTTGCCAAAAGTCTCTGATGAGGGACCTTGTCAAAGGCTTTCTGAAAGTCCAGATACACAATATCAACTGACTCACCTTTGTCCACCTGTTAATTCACTCCTTCAAAAAAACATAACAGATTAGTAAGACAAGATATTCCTTGTCTAAAGCCATGTTGGCTGTCTCCCATTAGGTTGTGACTATCTACATGCTGAGTAATTTTATTCTTTATGATGGTTTCTACCATTTTTCCTGGTACTGACGTCAGGCTCACCGGTCTGTAGTTTCCCGGATCACCCCTGGAACCCTTTTTAAAAATTGGTGTTACATTGGTGATCCTCCAATCCTCAGGTATTAGAGATAATTTTAATGATAGTTCACAGATTACTGATAGCAGGTCTGCAATCTCATATTTCAGTTCTTTCAACACCCTTGGATGTATACCATCCGGCCCAGGTGATTTGCTACTCTTCAGTTTATCTAATAGTTGTAAGACATCTTCCCGATGTATCGATATTTCCTTCAATTCTTCCGCACCTTTAAATACCACTTCAGTCATGGGTAACATCCCTACATCTTCCTCAGTAAAGACCGAAGCAAAGAATTCATTCAGTCTCTCCGCGATCGCCTTGTCGCCTCTTAGTGCTCCTTTAACCCCTTTATCATCTAATGGACCAACTGACTCTCTCACAGGTTTTTTGCTACGAATGTACTTGAAAAGGTCTTTATTTCGCGTTTTTGCTTCCGCAGCAAGCTTCTTCTCAAATTCTCTCTTTGCCTGCCTTATCAATGCCTTGCATTTGACTTGCCAGTGCTTGTGCTGTTTCCAGGTTTCGTCGTTTGACTCTTTTTTCCATTTCCTGAAAGATGCTTTTTTGGCAACAACAGCCTCTCTGACCTCACCTTTAAACCATGCTGGCAGTTTTTTTGGACTTCCTTCCACTTTTCTTAAAGCGTGGAATACAGCTGGTCTGGGCTTCCAAGATAGTATTTTTCAACAACACCCAAGCTTGATTGTACGTCTTTAAACCTTTGCAACTGCTCCTTTTAGTTTTTTCTTAACTGTTTTCCTCATTTTATCATAGTCTCCCTTTCAAAAGTTAAAAGGTAGTACTGTGGATTTCCTTACTATCCCTCCTCCACTAATTAAATCAAAGGCGATCATGCTATGATCACTATTGCCAAGTGGGCCCCAACACCCTTATCTCTTGCACTAGATCTGGTGTTCCACTAAGGACCAGGTCTAATATGGCTTCCCCTCTGGTTGGTTCATGAACCAGCTGCTCCAAGAAGCAGTCATTTATTTCATCTAGGAACTTTATCTCCCTAGCATGTCCTGACGTGACACTGACCCAGTCGATACTGGGGTAATTGAAATCACCCATTATTATTACTGCGCTGTAACTTTTGACAAGGTCCCTCATGAGAGACTCTTACAGGCATGTTTACTAAAGTCCGTTGCTGTGCGGGTCCCCGTTAGTGTGCTGGTGCCATATAAGGAGTGGGCGGGCCAGGCAGAAAAAGGAAAAAAACGGACCGTAGGTTTGTGAGTCGCGCTAATGTGCGGGTCCCACAGCGCGTGAGAAGGCTAAGTGGGGCGCTGCTGCACAACCAAACAACAAAGCCGTAGTACAACGGTGAAGACATTGACCTATGGTGCAGGGTCCAGGGGTTCAAACCCCCATTGCACCCAACAAAAAAGACCAGCTGAGGCATCAAATTTTATGGGCAAAAGTGGTGTAGGAGGCATATTGATTATGGGCGGCAGAAGGCGGCGCACCTATTTTTTTAAACGGCATGAGACGGCGCACTGTTTATTGTGGGCGGCAGAGGGCGGCGCGCTGTTAAGGTTGGGCGGCAGAGGGCGGCGCACTGATAAAATTGGTCAACAGAAGGCGGCGAGCCGGTGGGCAGAAGGCGGCGCGCTGATGTGTGAGGGGGCAGCCCAATAGTGGGAGGGATAAGTGGCGCGCTGATGTGCAAATAGCAGGAATGGAGCCATAGGACAATGGTTAAGACACTGACCACCCATGCAGGCATCATGGGTTCAATTCCCCCCAGTGCCCATTGAAGACAGCTGGCTGAGGCAGTATTTTAAGGGGCATGCCCATGTTGGGCACTGTTAATGTTACGCGCCAGAAGGCGGCGCGCTGTTAATTGTAATTTTGTGTGCCACAAGACGGCGCGCCAATGGCTACAAGGCTGCGCGCTGCTGCTCAAACACAGGAATAGAGCCACAGCACAATGGTGAAGACACTGAGCAATGGTGCAGGGGCCATGTGTTCAATCCCTCACAAAGCCCAGAGAAAAAGGCTAGCTGAGGCAGTATGTTTTATGTTGGGGAGAGCTGTAGGAGGCTCTATAATTTTAGTTTTATGATAACTACTAGCAAACGCACTCTCACAGCATATTAATATAGGGCCGCCCATAAGGCACATGTTACAGTGCACCGTCTGCCAAGGCACCCTAGAATGTCCCCTATAGGGCAGCATGTATGTTGCGACACAGGATAATGTATGGTGCACCCTATATGGATGGCAACCATACAGTGCCCTATAGGGCGCCCCATAAAGCACCCTCAGAGGCACCTTATGGGTACAGTACACTGAGGGTGCTATTGCTGACATCAACATATGTACAGTAAACTAAAAAAATATGCTTTGAACACCTGTCTCACAGAACCCCAATGTGGGTTTGAACTCATCACCTCTGGCTGCACAGGCAGTGACCTAACCATAGCTGTATGGAAGCCCCTGGCTGGCTGCAGATAGCCTGCACGTCATCTCACAGATAGTATGCCAGGGTAAGCAGGATAAGGTTAGGCCACACGTACCCATGAAGAACTGCACATGAAAATCAGCTTTACACAGATGCACACAACATGGGCAATGCACCCCCACAGCACCTCGGCCCTGTTGGGGACGTTACCGGGTGCACCCACACAGCAACTCGGCCTGGTAGGGGGCACTGACCGGGTGTTTTACTGGCACAAAGTAGCTACACAACGTTACATCGTGCGGGTTCTGGCCTCACCCTGAGTGTACAATGAGGCGCCCAGGACCAGGTCTACAACACTTTCCAATGGCTGATGGAGGCAAAGCGGAGTTCCAAAGCAGTGTTAATGTGTAAGATAGCTAGTTACTGCACAAACCCCATGGCTATCCCCGTCTGGCACAGCCGTTGCCCCTCTCTCCCCCCCCCCCCCTTGGGCTGCCCATAGAGACAAACATGGTCCCCCATCAAGAGATCCACACTCTACCTCCCTGCAAAGGTGGCAGTAGAGGGCAACATCAACCCCAGTCCTGCTGAGGAACACCCCCCCACACACAGCCATAACACAATAACAGACAAACATATGACCAGGTATGGTAGGTTGCACCCCACCACCAGGTATTCCCCTGCAGCAAGCCAACTGCACCCTGCAAGCCATTCCAGCAAACCACATACCATCTACAAACAGTCTGCTGGTTAGTCCATAGTGCATGTTCCCAGTGGAGACACATGCACACAGAACTGGGCTGCCAGAAAACACAGCAAGCAGTAAACTCACAGACTGCGCCACAAATAGATACCAATAGGAAACACTTGAGAGAATGACTGTACAGCACTATGGGGGTGCCTAGCCATGCTGTGGTCACTGCACAGTCAGGGTGAGCGTGATCTCCCAGAAGGACATGCTTTGGCCACCCTGTCTGTGTAGGTGGTGGCTGGACACTACAGTGTCCCTGCCAGTGCCCTATGCCCGGTGCAGATGCATCCTGCCCAGGCCACCCTGTCCTGGCTATACCCATGGTACCGTGCACCTCATTATGCACATTGGCAGTGTGGGCTGTGGAAGGGGCTTGCTGCCAACACCCACGAAATAAACAAACACACACTACCACACCTATCCCATCATGGTGCTACTATTGAGAAGGTAATCAGCCTTGCCCACCAAGACCGCTCCTGAGCACGGCAAGGCATGGATATGGTAGGCAGTACAGCTGGTGGCCACTCCCCAGGGTGGTAAACAGCGTCAGAGGCCAGGCCTGGAGCACGCACCGCAAACACCTAACAGATTGTTCGGATGGGGGTCAACTAGCAGTATGTGTGAAACTAGCAAACATCTCAGAGCTGTGTATCATATACCTCAGGTGTAGGGTGACATTGGTAGGACATGCAGGGTTCAATGGTTTGCCTCTCCAGGAGACATTGGTCAATGAGGCCTGTGGGTGTGGGTGTGGGTGTGGGTGTGTCTGCCCCTGATGGCTGCTGCTTTAACGGCACAGATGCCCTAGTGCAGTCCAGGTTTGCATCACACTGTTCTGGTTTACCTGCTGAACCTCATGGATATGCATTATCTACATCTACATACCATGGGAGTGGTGCATAGATATACAGCACAGGCATTTGTATGAGTGCCATCATGGGACCTGACTGTGTGCCCCACCAGGACTGCATTGTGTGATTCTGCTCTGGGTACTGGCCCTGTTCATGGTGTGTGTGCTCAGTGGGGTAAAGATAGACGTATTGCCATTGCATATGTCCTCCCCAGGAAAGGTGTGCCCTTACTATCACTGTTTAATTGGGGGAAAAAGATTAGCGGTTGCCCCAGTTGGGCTTTGAACCTGTGACCCTCTGCTCTTGTATACAGTGTCTGTGTGCACTGCACCACCGTGTATCCACAGATTGGGTGATTTCCTTGGAATGTCCATGACTGTGGATCCGGTAGGGCCTGTGTTGCAGTGGACTGTGCCAGCCTGCACATGACTGGGCCTCTGTCTTCTGTGGCTAGCAGCCACTGCCCCCTGCACCACATGTCCTCGTCCGCCAACATGCTGGCATGAGCTTCTCTCAGAAAAAGCAGATGACCTGATTGCAATGTGGCAGTACGGGACTGCATTTGGGTGACTTGGCTGTAGGTAATGCCCATTGTTGTGGTGTGTGTGCGTGTTGTTGGGTAAAATATGGGTGCTCTCCCCATGCTTATGTTCCCTGCAATACAGGGGTGTCTGCGCTATCTGTGTTCAGTGGTGGGTAAAATATAGGGATTGGGCTGGCACGTACCCCAGCTGGGCTTTGAACCTCTGACCCTCTGGTTCTAGAGGTACTGACTCTGTCCACTGCACCACACTATGGCCACAGAAACAGTGCAGCCCCTGGAGGTAGTAAGCTTAGCAGAATGGAGTCACAAACCCTGCTCTATGCAATTTTACTGTGGGCATATGCACCCTGTCTGGTGACCAACGTGCACATAAACCCCGGAATGGCTACGGGAAATGGGGGACAAGATATCACCGCGCTGGGCAACAGTGATATTAATGGGCAACCATACCAAACACTCCCAGGAAAGCTCCAAACAAAGGAAATGTTTTTTGGAAGAGACTCGGCTCCGTAAACCCTTCAAAAGTTCATTTCTTTTTTCTGGAGCTTTGCTGGGTGTGTTTTTCTGTATTTGCCCCATCACTATAACTGTTCCCCAGCTGAATTACTGTTTTTAATAGTTCTGTTGTGGTCATTTTCTATTTGTATTTGCACTTTTGTGCTGTGCACATGTATCACACTGCTCACGTTTTGCTGGTTTCCCCGGTTTTCCTGAACATTGCTGACGGAAATGGTTTTCTCTTCCCTTTAAATGCTTTCTACCGCGAGTGTTTCACTCGCGGTAGTTTTTTACATGCAAATTCGGGCCCGATACTGTGCGGGGAGCCTCTCCCCTCCCACTCTCCACCCATTGACCCCGTCCCTCCGCCCCTCCGGAGCCTTCCTCCGCCCTCCTTTCGCCGTTCCCACGCCTCTATCGGAAATTTGCGGGCCGCACTTGTATGGGGCCCGTTAGTGAGCCGCGTACCTGTGCGGGGGTGACACGCACATGTGCGGGGCGTTTAAAACGCGTTTCTTTCTGCGCGTTTCAGTGCCGCGTTGCCGTGCGCTATTTTTGCGGGGCGCTATTTTGCGGACTTTAGTAAACATGCCCCCTAGTATTTTGAATAAGTCTTTTGGACCAGGGGAGATGGAGGTCTCTTTTCTCAACCTTTTCTATTTAATTTTGACTCTCAATGCACCTTGTTATCATGGTCTCTCTATCTCTCTTTTTTTTCTCTGCTTATCTATTTCTATTTTCCTATTGTTCTATATTTTTTTTGTGATTTTTTTATGGAGTTATTTTTCTTTATAATTTTATTTTTAACCTTGTAGTTGTAAACCACTATGGTACCAAACCAGGTGTGTGTCAGGAAAGTAAGCTTTTAAATACTGTAATCGTAAGCATAAACAAATCAATTGTATGCACATTTTGTATATAATCAATTGTATGTATATGTGTGCATAAGCGATTTGTATGCATTTATAATTTTTAATTATCCAAATTAATACCCAAATGAGCTCAAAATGCATATCCCTAATGTAATATATTTTTCTTCTTCAAAGAATACAAAGCACTGAATTAGAGCACAATACCTATTCACCGACTATTAATCTCAACAAACTTCTGAAGGCCACTGGATTAAATCATCACTTTCGTTAATAACATGCAATGGAAATCTCCATAGAAGGTTTAATCTCAGTTTTTACAAAACAGGGCCACATTGAAGTTTTTTCATGACAATATTTCACTAGAAGGATCTTCTATTATATTCCTAGTTTTCTGTCTAGCTGGAGTATATTATTCCTAAAGTCTAAGCTAACTATCCAGCTTCCAAAAGAAAGTTACTGTATCATAAATGTTCATTCTATCTTCTTGGCAGAGCGACCTTGCAACAATGGATCCAAGGAACAAAAGCACAGTGACTGAATTCATTCTTCAAGGATTTCATGTAATTCATGAAATGGAGATATTTTTTTTTGTGCTCTTTCTCCTAATCTACCTATTGGCACTGACAGGGCAACTTTTAATAATCACGGTAATATGCATTGATTACCATCTCCATACACCCATGTACTTTTTCCTGTGCAATTTCTCTTTCCTGGAGATGGCGATCACCACAACCGTTGTTCCTAAAATGCTGTCTAACCTCCTGGCTGAGAAGAAAACCATCTCTTTCTTGGGTTGTATGACTCAGAGTTTTTTCTATTTCCTCATGGGGACAGTTGAGTTCATCATTATATCAACCATATCTTTTGATCGGTACGTGGCCATTTGTAACCCTTTGCGTTATAAAAACATCTTGACATGGAAAGTGTGCCGCTATCTAATCCTTGGCTCATGGCTTGGAGGCTTACTCTCCATCAGCATGCCCACAGTTTTGACGCTTCAGCTACCATTTTGTGGCCCTAATATTATAAACCACTTCTTTTGTGATTCAGGGCCCTTAATAAAACTAGCATGTGCAGACACGCGCTTCATTGAGTTGCTTGATTTCCTCCTATGTTCTGTTGTCATCTTGGGCTCCTTGATATCAACCACTGTGTCTTACGTGTATATTGCAGTAACGATCTTGAGAATCCCATCCACCAGTGGGCGTAAAAAGGCCTTCTCCACTTGTACGTCCCATCTCACCATTATCGCTCTAGGCTACGGCAGCACCATCTTTATCTATGTGACACCATCTCGAGGGTCCACTTTAGAGATGAATAAACTGGTTTGTGTCCTGAATGTTTTTGTAACTCCTGCCCTATGCCCCTTTATCTTTAGCCTACGGAATGAGAAAATGAAGGAAGCCTTGAAAAATATTATATCCAAAGGTAAACATTTGCCAGTCTAAATGAAAACTTGGTAAAAGCATAGAGACAGGTCTGAGTAGACCTGTGCGTAGCAAGGAAAGATGTTAGGGGTATTTTGGTTCAGAGGGTGGCAATAATAATATGCTGGATCAGTGCCACGGTACACTTGCATCTGCCCTTTTGGATATTATTGTTGCATATCCCATTAAAGGAAGCAGAATTTTGCAACTCTAAAGATTTCACTGGGATAGGAAGGTGTTTAGTATTGTTGGCTTCTATAGCTTTCAGTTCATAGCAGAGGCTGCAAAACAAAGGTCACAATCGCCAAGATACCACCATCGGCTTCTACCCCATGCTATGTCTAACTTTGCTAGTAAGGAGGGATTGTGACTCCAAGAGCCATGTTTACTAAGGATTTAACGTATGTTAATGAAAGTTAACACGTGTTAAATGCTCAGAACCCTTTTGTTTCTTTGCTACTATTAACTTTCATTAATGGGCATTAACCTTTAATAAACATGCCCCCCCAACAGTTCTTAAGGAAAATCAAACAAATTTCTCGGTGGATAGAGCAGGGGGAGTTTGGACCACATTTTTTAAAAAGAGAACAGTTCCTATCGTGCACTTTAGAATAGGTAAAAGCTGTGTGTGGACTTTGCATCAACTTTAGTTCTTAAGCTAAAAATGGAATGTACGTTCACACCAGAGTGACAAATCCATGGAGCAGAAAGATTTTATTCAGAAAATTGTCAAAAATTGCATTATAACTAATGCTGATGGGCATGTTCTTCCCTTTAAAACAACATTTTCTATTGCATTTCATTTTAATTTGAAAATAAAGTGAAATAAAAAGGAATTTGGTTTTGTTCATTTTCATTTTGTTTTATTTTCAATAATGCAGCCAACATTCCCAGCCATTTGTCCCTTCCTGGCCCCACTGATCCCCTCTAAATGTAATAGCCTGGTGCCCCAAAGTTTAAAAAAAACTGAAGCCCCTCAAGCCTTTCCATCGTACTGCATCTACCGGGTTGATATTTCAAAATGGCCCCTCAAGCCCCAAGGCCAATGCCATTTAGCTATTCAGAGACATACCTGTACAACAAAATGACACCATTCTCAAGGCCCACTGGCACCATTTTAAAATGCCTACCAATTAGGACAGGAGTTATCCTACCTAGTTTGAAATCATTAAACCTACAGAAGGGATAAGATAGGTTGGAGCAGTCAATTTTAAAATTTTGGATGAAACTGCTATTTTTTTGTCGTTTGACAGGAGAGGAGCCTCCTACCTTCTGTCTTGTGTTCACAGCTCAAATCCATGCCCAAGTGCACTCTTTTTTCTTGCCCCATACCTTTGCCACTCATTGCTCGGTTACCTATGTATTGAATCCTTATATTCTAGATTTAAAAAGGAACCTAAAACTTTCTATTTCTCATAGACTACAGAGAGGCCTATGATGGGTAGTAACTTAACCCTTCCTGCCTTTCCACTCCCTCCCTTCCATTTTTCCCACGGCAGCATGCTAGATTATTTTGTCCAGTAATGTTTTAATATTTAATATTGATGCTATTTAACATTTTATTTGAACTTCGAACTGTAAACTATATTGCGATAACTGTATCAAAGGTAATAGCAACTTGCAAATAAACTAAACTAAACTAAGCTATTCACTTTTATTTAAAAGTCAAATAAATGACATAAGAAAGAGTAGCCATTGTTCATAAAAACATAGTGTGACGCTCGCGCCCCCTACCAGGCGGCCGCCTAGTAGGGACGTGTGATCACCTCTTCCATTTCCTATGGTTGTAGTTGTGTAAGGAATGACGAGGCCGAGTGGTTTATAAAGCGCACAGGAATTTATTTAGCTTCCTTCAGTAAGTGGATACAATTTCTCCCAAACACATGTACTCTCCAGACAAAAGAAATAATGGATACTTCTCCGGAAACAAATGTCCAAAACAAACAACAGTGAATTCCAATATCAAGCGTTTCTGGCTCACACTAATTTACCTTAGTGCAGGCATCGCATTCCATCTCTGAGACATTTGACTTTACCTCAGCCTCCTTGGCTTCAATGTCCATACTCTCCACTGAGAAAAAACCATACCTTCAAAAAATGTGATGACTCAAAATCACAACCAATATCAAAAAAGTCAAAACAAAACAACCAGAAGAACAGCTCAATAACCTCAACTATCTAACAAAAACCAAAAATCCTAAAGAAAAAAGCAAATTTTTAATGTCGGGATCCGCGGACAAGAGCTGGGGAGAGGAAAAAACCCCCACTCAGTGTCAGCAGAGGCCTTTTATTTATTTTATCATAACCCTAACAACTAAACTCAGTAGTGAAAATCACTTATCTGATAAAAACCAAACGGGCTGCAAAACTCCAGACAGCGACATGCATGTTTCGAGCCGCCAAGGCTCTGTATCAAGCTGATTTCAAAATGTGCACGCCCTAAGAAAACGCTGAACACTTCCGGCAATTTAAATACCCAAGCGCTAATCAAAGCGCTAATCAAATGGCTGCCGACATATGCGTAAGCATTACGTCAGACCAGAAAAGTAGAAACTAAAGTCCAGCATCACAGAACAATTAGAGCAAGCTCCACCAGTCACATTCTAAATTCAAGCCAAAGGGGGACACTGTATTAAGTTGATATATCCAGCGTTGTTCACGATGTTGTAGTTGGTGTTCACGATCTCCCCCTCGCGAGTCTAAGGGCACTATGTCAATAACCCTCCATCGGAGATCTGTAAAAAGATGATGCTGTTGGATACAATGTTCCACAATAGGGGCTGAAAGAATTTTATTAACAAGGCGAGACGCGTGTTCATTCAAAGCGTATCCGAACCGGGCGGATAGTCCTACCATACTCTCCACTGAGCTGTAGCAGGGCTCTGCTAGGTACCGCTCAGGAACTTTCTGCTTTAGACTTTTTAAACAGGTTAAACAAGCTCTCCCACTTTCTTGCCTTCCCTGCTCTAGGCAGGTCTCCTATGGGTTGCTCTGGCTTAACCTTCCTGGTACAACATTTCTTTTTGTGCTGTATTATCTGTGGTATAACAATTTCATCAGAGTCAGAAGAATAAACATACTTAGAAGGCCTTGCTGCCTCCCTTCTCCTACCTTGGGCTTCTGTTACAATATCCTCCTGGTTAGAGCTTTGTTCAGTCAGGACTCCCTCTGCCACAGCGTAGGGCAGAGACCTGTGGTAACACTTTCCCACTCTCTTGCTAGGGTAGGTGGTTCTCCCCCTGGAACCTTCCCTATATCCTTAGTGGCTACTGCGCTGAGTATGGTGGCTTCCTTTGTACCTTCTCTGGCTGTCTTTATAGCGGTTCCCTTTTCTGCTGCTCCTTTTGGCTACAGGGCTGTTCCCTCTGTACCTTCTGGAACCAGGACTGGAACCTGAGCTGCAACTCCCACTTAGGCCTGGACTGCAACTCCGACAACAACTGCAACTGGAACTGTATCTCCAATCATGCTTCTCACCATGCTTCCAACCAGCACTTAAACCAACTCCCGAATCAGCTCTCCAACCATGCTTCCAAGCGCACTCTGAATCAGCTCTTGAACCAGGCTTCCAACCAGCACTTGAAGCAGCTCTTGAACCAGGCTTCCAACCAGCACTTGAATCAGTTCTTGAACCAAGCTTCCAACCAGCACTTGAATCAGCTCTTGAACCAGGCCTCCAACCCACACTACCTCTAGTGCAGGGGTCTCAAACACGCGGCCCGCGGGCCGAGAGCATCTTGTGCGGCCCGCGAAGCACTTACCGGCGTGTAAAAAAAAAAAAAATCCAAACTTGCCGCCGCCGCAGTATTAAGCGTCCCACGGGCCCCTCTGCCTGGCAGAGTCCTCTCCTCCCTGCAGCATCAGCTCCAAAAGCGGCGGCTTTCAGAGCCGCGAAGAGAGAGAGTTTCTCTCTTGTGGTTCTGAAGACTCTCTCTCTGCTATTCAGAACCGCGAGAGAGAAAGTCTCTCTCTTCGTGGCTCTGAAAGCCGCCGCTTTTGGAGCTGATGCTGCAGGGAGGCGAGGACTCTGCCAGGCAGAGGGGCCCACGGGACGCTTAATACTGCGGCGGCGGCAGCAGCAGCAAATATACATTTTTTTTAAAATCTACCTTGGTGATGGTGGGAGGGGGGTTAGGACTGGTAATGGGCTATGGGGGGGGGCTAGGACTGGTAATGGGCTATGGGGGGGGGCTAGGACTGGTAATGGCCTATGAGGGGGTAACTGAAAATGAGGTGATGGGGTAACACTGAAAATGGGGTGATGGGGGGGTTAGGACTGGTAATGGGCCTATGAGGGGTAAAACTGGAAGTGGGCTATGGGGGTTAGTATTGGTAATGGCTATGGGGGGGCTGGGACTGATAATGGGCTGGGGGTCTGCTAGGACTGGAAATGGGCTGAGTGGAAGGGGGGCTTTAACTCCAAATGGCTGATGGGTAGGGGGGCTTGGAATGGAAATGGGATGTGAGGGGAGGGACCAAGCACTGGAAATGGCCTGATGGGGGGGGAGCTACGATTGGAAATGGGCTGATGGGGGGGTTAGGACTGAAAATGGGCTGATGCAGTGACTAGAAGGGAGCGGGTGCTGTGTGGGACTGGAACTAGAAGGAGCTGATGTTGGGGGAGGATTAGAATGGGATGGAGCTGGGAGAGTGAAATGGAGAGGGGAAAAATATTTTGTGTGGGAGGGAAGACAAATCTACAATTGGCCAGGTATTGGGAGAGTAAGTGGGATTGAGGATGGAGGGGTAAAATTTGAGTGGATGAAATAGGAATGAGGAAAGAGCAAAAGGAGAAAGATTAATATGTTAAAGCAGATGTAGAGGGAGAATGGAAAAAGCTAGAAGAGAGAAGAAAGGACAAATGGACAGCAGACGAAGGAGAGTTAGCAGAAGGCACGAAGAAACCAGAAGAAAGTGGCTGGAATAATTGCAACTGAAAAAAATGCACAAAAGGTAGAAAAATCTCTTTATTTTGAATTTATTAACTGGAATATGTCAGTTTTGGGAAATGTGCATCAATAACGTCTGCGCTTTGTTTAGTACAAGAGGAAATTATAGTTTTATTTCTACAGTGTTTGTACATTCCAAGTTTGGCTTTTGGGGTCCCAGTTTAATTGTCTTGTTTCTAAATTTTGATTCCTTGTTTGGTGATGGTGTATGTTCTGCATGTGTAACTGAGCTGAGGTATTCTGTTTATGTAATTCCTATTTGACATGCTGGCAGACAGTCCAGAGCCAAAATCATTGCAACTTTTAATTCCATGTTATGCATTTCATGATCAACTTTAGGAACACTCAATCAGTCGAGTATAATTTCATGCTGGGTATTTATTTTATTTATTTAAAAGTATTTACATTCTGCACCACAATATCTAAGGCAGTTTAGAACATAGCATATAGTACACAGGGAATCAAAAATAAAATCCACTGATATGGACTAATATAAAATATCCATCTTACTGAGGAATATGAAATGTTATCTGCCTAGGACAAACTTATGCTGGACATCAAACAGTATAGTTGTGAATTCAGGAGCACGTACTAGGTTTGTTCTTGCGCCTAAAACTTTGAAGTTCAATGATTCGCTTGTGCACACCTGTACCTACAAATTTAACATACATATGATTGTTTTGCATGCTTTAAAAAGTGCCCACAATGTGCACATAAAGAACAAATAAGTGCTTATGTTCATGTTTGCCTTTATTTGATATACCGCAGTATCAGCACGCAAGCAATGTGGTTTACAATAAAAATACTAAGTGGTGAGAAAGGAAAAGAGTGCCAGGTTCAATGATAGGAAAGACCAAGAAGGGAAGACCAAAAGGTGGGAAACGTTCTGATGCAGGGAAAGAAGTGGAAGAAGTGAGGAGGGAGGGTTAGCTCTGTCAGGCCCAAAATGAGGTAGTACATCTCAGGAGTTTGCCGTCGAAGGCCCGAATGCAGCCTCAAACAAGTAGGTCGTCAGTGGCTTCTTAAAGATTTGGAAATTTTGTTTGACAGGGGAGGGGTGGGTAGACTGTTCCAAAGAGCGGATGCTGCGGCAAAAAAAAAAAAAGTGCTTTTTCGAGGGAAGTCATACCTGACTGAAGGGGGGGAGGGGTTATTTATCATTGCATTGCTAAATAAGTAAAATAAATATGTAGTCTGAAACCGTGCAGAAATGAACATGAAAAAAATCTCCTAAAATTGAACAAAAACAAAATGTTAAAATAAGCATGAACTGAGCTTTTTTTTGGCCATGAGCAATCCTATCAGACAGGAGGCCTGGTGGGAGCTGCTGCCTTCCATAGGAGCCTCGGTGATAAGACACCATCTTAACAGACACAAAGAGGAATGGATATCTCTTTGATAAGCAAGACCGGTAGAAACATAGGTGTAGATTGTGGATTGCATGGGAGGCAGTAGCCTCCCAAATGTTGCAATGGTGATCTGGTACCCCTGCCCCCACTGTATGACTTCCTTACTCTTTGCCCCCCTCCCCTAAATAAGAAGACAAACTGCACAGATACATTCTACCATATTGACATCAAGCAACTCAAGAATATATTAACAAACCTTAACACTACTACCTCCCGAACTGACCCATGCCCAGTCAACTGAATTAAAGTCACCAAGGATGATTTCTCCCCTTTTATACTAGATATAGTAAACCTACCCCTAAAGACTGGACAAATGCCCTCTGCAGTAAAACAGGCATTCATACGCCCCATACTTAAATCTAAGGTAACAAACAAATCACTCCCTAACTCTTACTGGCCCATCTCCAGTCTTCCATTTCTAACCAAAGTCATCAAAAAAACAGATCAGATTCAACTGCAACTGCCCCACTAGATGACCAATAGCATGGTTTTAGGCAGCATCACAGTGTCAAGACCCTCATGTTACCACTTATGAACACACTCCTCTACGGTACCAATAATTGCAAACATGTGTTTATGCTTGTTTTTCTTGATATTGCTGCTGCATTTGACAGCATCAGCAATAAATCCCTTATTTCAAGACTACAACAAATAGGCCTACAAGGCACTGTCATACTGTGGTTCAAATTTTACCTCACAGATCGCACACAGCAAGTTCCGATCGGCACGGCAACCTCCCCATCCTTCAAACAGACCCAGGGCATCCCCCAAGATTTCTCTCTTTCTGCCCTCGTCTTTAACCTTTATTTTATTTATTTTATTTATTTATTTCAATTTTTTATATACCGTGCTATTTACAATCAGCGCGGTTTACAGAGAACCAAAGACCAGAACAACAGGCTGCTCGGTTTTACATAAAACAGGAAGATAAACTTGGATACGATAAACTTGGATAATATGGGGATAAAACTATATACATAGAATATTGATCTGTTAATTCGAACACATGAGAGAGGTATTTACGTATTATTAATAGTGCTTGGGAAAGGAGGGAATGTGATTAAGTTTGTAGTGAAAATTTTGCACTTTATGTAGGGTAGTATTTGATGAATAGGTTTATGTTTGAGGGGCTTTCTGAATTGGACTATGTCAGTTATGGCACGAATTTCGGGTGGTAGGGAGTTCCAGAGTTTTGGGGCGCAAAACATGAAGGCTCTGTTCGCTGTTGATCGGCTACAAGTTGTTATGGCCTTCGGCATTATTAGGGTGTTTATCGCTATTTGTCTTCTGGATCTAGTTGGTGGTAATGTTTGTGTGAGATCAGTTAGTGAGTTTGCAGACAAACCATGGAGGGCCTTGTATGTGAGAATTAGGGTTTTGAATATGAGCCTGCCTTGTATCGGGAGCCAGTGAAGCTGTTTGAGAATTGGTGTCACATGATCACTCCTGGACGCTCCTTGTAGAACCCTTGCAGCAGTGTTCATGGCAAGTTGAAGAGAACTTAGGGTGGATTGTGGGAGACCTTGTAGGATTGAATTGGCGAAATCGAAATGCGGTAAGATGAGTGCCTGGAAGATGGTTCTAAAATTGTCTGGGTCCAGTAATTAGCGTAGATGCCTGAGTGTGTGTATTTTGAAGTACGCAGCTTTTGTAATATTATATCCAATTTATATCCAACCCATTTGTAACATCCTAAAAAAACACAGTCTTTATCATCTTTATGCAGATGACATAATGTTCTACCACCCAACAAACATCTCCCACCTTCATTGCCGCCAGATCCAAGAGTGTCTCACTGACATAACTGATTGGCTCAATTCACATAACCTACGTATCAATTACAGCAAGACAAAAATACTGTACATATATCACAACCAGAGCTTCACTCCACCCCCTAAAATCCACTTCAATGATATTGACATTGAAGTTAAATAAGAAGTCAAATACTTAGATATTATTCTCGACTAGTCTTTAACCATTACCTGATATGCAGTATAAGATCTTTAACCAAGACAATGTACTTCAAACTAAAAACAGCACAACTTCTCAGACCCCTACTAGATAACCACGATTTCCATTCAGTGTTCAGGCCCTTATCACGCCACACTTCGATTATTATAATAGCATTCTCTGCGGATTACCCAAAAAAACACGTATGAACTCCAGATGGCACAGAACCTAGCAGCACGTATAATCCACAAGACCCACCACTACGATCATATCACTCCATTATTACAGGACCCCCACTAGTTAACAATAGAAGCTAGAAGCAAATACAAATATATAATGATAATTTTTGAATTATATAAAACAATTGCCCCCTCCTATCTCTCCTTCCTCCTCGCCCCTCTGGACATCTCTAGAACCAGAAGAACATGCTCCCAGAATAACCTCACAATTCCTGCCCACCTCCGTAACACCAGTAAATCCACCAGCTCAAGAGCATCCATTTATGCTGCCCCTACCCTCTGGAACACGCTCCCAGATAATTTGAGGTCTATAAAAGATCTTCAGCCTTTTTGAAAGGAACACAAACGTTCTTCTTCATTCAATACTACAACCACAGTACCTCTATCCAATCACCTCAAACGTCATAATCTTCCCCTTATCCTTTTGATAACCCCTCTTATCTCTCAACATAAATAACGTTTATGTACCAGAGATCTACATAACTTATTTACAATCAGCAGGATATAAAAGAGAAGCTATCATGAAAAATTAACTGTTACGTTTATTGTTCTCTGTAAATAAGTCCCTCTGATGTTATACTGTAAACTGACACTGATCTTTGGAAGTGGCGGTATATAAAGGTTTATAAATAAATAAATGGGAAGAAGCCACTATATAAAATAAGCTAGACTTGAGTAAATGTCTTTGCAGCTATCAGCCATAATTTCCCTGATTTTGGAGCATAAAGATTACCTTCAAAATGAAAATGATGTAATAGTCCCTTACCAGACTGGTGAACTGGGCATCTGAAGGGAGGATGAAATGTAGAGATCAATTTGATCAAGGTATTCTATGTGTAAAACCCAGCGTTACATACAAGAAGCTGGCTATTCAAAATTTGCCATTATATACAGTACATGTAGAAAAATATATACAAGGAGCCATATAAAGTAGGCAGAGAATACCTGCAAAACCCAAAGTACGGTATGTGTGCCTAACCTAGCAGACATTTGCGTGCAGTTTTACACCTGTTCCGGAGCAAGTGTATATATACACAAGCGGATGCCCCTGCTGGTAGTACCTGTAAGTGGCAAATTTTCGAAAGGAAGAAAAAGGGATTTTGGATTTGGCTCACACCTTTTTCAGGAGTGGCTCAAGATGAGTTACATTCAGGCCCTCTAGAATTAGGAAAATTCCTGCAGTACCCAATTATAACTCATCTTCAACTACTCCTGAAAAAGGTACGAGTCTAATCCAGAATCCCTTCTCTTCCCTTTCCTTTCGGAAATTGCCACCTTGCTGTGCCATATACCTCGAATAGACTACCTGAGTCAGTATGTGAAGTTTCATCTCTGGTCTTAATCCATTCCAGTCAAAAAAAACCCTCTTCAAGGTTAGTTTTGGATCCTGCTCCCCTTATTCTCTTGTATAACACTCATGTTTGTTTTGGCCATTTTGTCTTAGTTCTACCATAGTCCCTTGTTTGTCTATCTTGATTAGATTATAAGCTCTGCAGAACAGGGACTGTCTCCTACACATTTATATACAGTGCTGGGTATACCTTGTATTGCTATACAAATAATCAGTAGAAGTAGTAGTGGGCGCCTCAGATACAAACACAGGGGTCCTTTTACTAAAATGCACCAAGCGATTAGCACGCATTTTGACAAGCAGTAACTATGTGCTCGGGCCCATGGTAACTCTTAGCATAGGGACATAACAGTCACCATGCTCTGGTTTATGTGGTAACTGCATGTTGGGCGTGCTGAATGGGTGAGTTGGGGTGGAGAGTGCTTTTAATACCAATTAATCGTATAGCTACATTGTATTCAAATGCATGCAAAGCAGCTCATGACTATGTTAAATGCTGTAAGTTTAGTTGATGTTACAAGATACTGTTTAAGTTGAAGTTATGTTGTTACTGTTTAATTTGCAAGTTCTATGCAAAAGTTAAAAGTTAAAGTTTGTAAGCCACCTTGATTAAATGAAAAGGCGGTATAGAAAACTTGTTAAATAAATAAATAAAATAAAATAAATTGTATTAAATCCTTTACCAAGTATTTGGGCCAGAAAGATAATTACACTTCTAAAGAAGTAATTAACATTTCCCTGGGAACTTTACCCCCTAAGGCTCCCCTGAGACTCAGATTAAAGACTCCCGCCCTCTGAGGACAACCTGGAGATAATTTCCTGCCCCGATCAAAATTCCTCTCCATCCCTGCACCCTACCTAAAGAAGACTCCACCCACCCACGAAGGCCTCTCACCCTCCATAAGTCCCCAGGCCTATCTGAAGCATTCCCTGGTGGTTTAGGGTCAGCAGGCAGAAGTAATCTCCACAACTCTAAAAATGGTCACTTCCAGAGTGACACATAAATACTCAAAAAATACTAAAAATCACTCTACTACCTCACCGATTTTTTATAGTATTAACCTCAAGGACACAAAAACCAAGAGAAAAACAAGTCTCAGAACAAATGGGTTATATGTGAGTAAAGAGGAAAAACCTCTAGTCACTTCCCCAAAAAAACATCAACGACCTGAATGCACTGCTTATCATAAAATATTCAGTTATTCAACAAAAAACAATATCCCCAAAAATATGTTCTTCCAAACAAATCAAACCAGCGCCATTCATCTAAAGGCAGCAGCAAAAATCATTTCACCATATACTGAAGTAGTGAAACAAACTATCACTTAACTTCAATGCATCCATCAGCTGCCTCTTCTGGTGGCAAGTTCAAAATGGTGCAGGTTGACCCCTAGTGGTAGTAGTATGGTATTACCAATATGTTAATGTTTATGTTTATTGATCTTGATATACCGCCTTTCATGTTCGAACAAGGCGGTGTACAAACAAATATATAGTGAGAGGGAAGGAAAGGACACCATGCCTGATAGGAAAAATAAGAGCATTCATAAAGGATAGAGAACCAGAGTCAGGAGGGTGAGGAACTATGAGGGTTAAGCAGCTGGTATAGCAAAGGCTTTCTGAAAAAGGTATGTTTTTGACTTGTGAATACAGGACAGCTCCAGTATAAGATCAGGAGGCAAGTTGTTGCAGAGGGATGGACCCAGGAAATAGAAGACAGTGTGATGGTAATCTGTAGCCTGGCTCATGTGACAGGAGGGAGGTGTAGGCAATTGGTGTGAATGGAGTGGAGAACCCAATGTAGAGAGTGCAAAATGAGGAGATTAGAAAGATAAACTGGGGTGCCCATGTGAAGGGCCTTGTGGATGAGGGTGAGAAATATTTTCTGAATAGGGTAAGAAACTGGAATCCAGCGGATGTGAAGGAGAAGGGGGAGGGGATGTGACATGGTTGAAGCGTGAAGCATGTACAAGTATCTGAACGGCTGTGTTCTGAAAAAATTGAAGAAGCTGTAGTTGGTAATTTGGCAGTCCTGCGAAAACAATGCTACAATGGAGGATCAAGCTTTTATTTAAGGGCTTAGTGGTCCAATACTCCCAGAGTGCAGAATAACACTGCTTGTGCAAATGACTGCAAGTTGTTCTCCTTGGACAAGCAGGATTCGTCAACCATACCTGGTGACATCCCCTGACGGCGCCATATACGGAAGTGCTCTCTAGAGCTCAGAACCTTCTGAGCATGAGCCAGAGGCCCAACCCACTAGCCCGCCCCTAGCCAGCCAGTCTTTCTTCTTCCGCCTTGCCTACCACATGCGGATCCTGCTCTCTCACAGCCAGAGAAGAAATCTACAGAAAAACTACTACTCACGGACACAAGATGCCTTCCACGAAACCAGGATTCAAAAAATGCAGCCACTGCTCGAGGAAGATGAGCAGTTCAGATGCCCACGACCAGTGCGTTAGGTGCTTAGGTGCCGACCACCAGGGTCCAGTACTGCCAACACTGTGCTCGGATGTCACCCAGAGCCTTGACGTTCAGGGCCATACCTTAAAAGACTTTCTTGCGCTGCATCCGGAAACTGCAACAGCTGTTTCCCTGGCACGGGATGCGTCTCTAGGGGCCTTCATCCCCCGGCCGGTCTGCTCCGGATTTGCCAGCTACTATGGAGGCCTCCACGGCAAAGCTCCACACTCCCGCGATGAGAAGACACTCCAAAACACCAGCAGGAAAGCTAGTAACAAAACCACAATCTTCCAAGGCATCCTCCAGCCGCCGCAGCTCTTCCAGCTCTTCCAGCTCTCCTCGGGACCCCCACAGAGCTCACACACGCAGGCCTGACCATGCTGTTCCTGGGGGCGGCCATCTTGATGATGTCACAGTCTCCGCCCCCTCTTCTTCCATTGGTCGTCGTCACGGGCAGCCCAGCCCCGCCCACTCGACTCTCATTGGACAATTGAAAAGGTCTTCCTCCCAACGTCATGGGGACTCCCCTTCTCTCGGCGCCGAGGCTGCACATCGCAGGGACTTCTCTCCTTCCGGCGCCGACACAAAAACAGACTCCAGTGCCGGCGCTGTCACTGTCTCCTCAGATCCACAGCATCGGGACTCTTATCATCGCAGCAAAGACAGCAGCGATCTCAACATCGATTGGACACCGTGGAGTGCATGCCGCGGTGAACGGAGCAGCCATCACCATCGGGACAGGTATCGGAGCCAGGAACGCAGCAGACACACGAGGCAACACCGCTCCCGGAGCCCCAGTGCCACCAGGAAAGACAAGCACCGCGGATCCAAGCAGCTCTAGTCCTGGCTACAGGCCACATAAGAGGGCCTCTTCCGCTGCAAGGGCCCCCAAGCCAGCGCAACAATCTGAGTCACCGGCCCCTGCGGAGGTACTTCCTAATCAAGGAGCCATCCTGCAGCTGCTGTCCAGCCTCACAGACCTTCTGCGCAATGCTGTCTCGGATAAACCCACCCCGAATGCTGCTTCAGAAGGGCCACGGGACTGCAGTCTTCCCACCCCAGATGTGAACACCGCAAACCCACCAGACCACGACCGCAGCTATACAAGTAACACCTCTGGAACCTCTGAATCTCCGTTCTTCCTCAGCATAGGTGAAAAGTAGGAGGCTACGAACCCACTGGGGTCCGAAGCCCCCATTAGGGCCAAAGTGGCCTCATTATTGGGTTCAGCGGGAGGATCCACCAGAGCATCTGCAGACATACAGCCATGCCCTACAGCTATGCCACCTGAGGACCTAACATACCCAAAGTTTCTGCATAAAGTGGCCTCCTCCTTAAACCTTATACCCTTGGAGACTGATCAAGCAGGACCGGAGGTCCTCATGTACCTCAATGCTCCTAAGATGCCTATCACCTTGCCAATCCATCAGCGTCTCTTGGACACACACGTCAAGCTCTGGCAGAGCCCAGCTTCGTCTATGGTGTGCCCCATTGTGGTGTCTTCAGCCCTAAAGCGCATCACGTCATCACGCAACCATGCCAACTCCCCCCCCAGGGAGAGACCCTAAACTCCTTGACGACGTTGGGAAGAAGGTCTTCCAAGGGGCCATGCTTAATGCAAGAATTTCCGCACACCAGTTCCAGCACATACTCTTCCAGGATTCCCTGCTGGCGACCCTCACGGACACCTTGACAGTCCTTCCACCAGAGGAGAAAGCAAAAGCATTATCCACAATAGGGGACCTTAGGGAGCGTGGAAAGCACCTCGCCAGCACTGTACATGATGCTTTCGAAGTTGTCACATGCACAGCCGGCACCGCCATCTCCAGCAGGTGATTAGCATGGCTGTGGGCCTCGGGACTGCGTGAAGACACGGATGAGCGCATCGCGGATGCACCTGGCAACGGTGAGTCTCTATTTGGAGAAAAAGTCGCCGACACAGTCAATGACATAAAAGAACATTGCACCACCTTACAGACCCTCGCTGAGGAGGGCTTCGAATGCAGCTCCAATTACAAAGGAAATTACAGTCGCAAATCACAACACACTCACAAAGGATATACTGCTTACCGCAAATGGCAACAACCTCGCTACAAGCAGACGGCATACCGAACCCCATATGGAGCCTCACATCAGCAGAAGCACCAGAGGGACAAAAAGCAAAAGAAACACCCGCCCCAGCCGGGGAAAGGCAACCCGTCCTTTTGGCAATCAACCTGCGGAGGAACAGGTAACCCCTCTGGTGGGAGGACGACTCACCGCCTTCTGGGACTCCTGGTGTCTTATTTCTACAGACACATGGGTCTTGCGGATCATTCGGAAAGGCTACCACATGCGCTTCCTGTCTCCCCCTTGCCAGCGCTCTACCCAAGCACCATCCAACAACACCGAAACACCTCCGCAGATGCACAAAGAACTGATACACCTCCTGGCATCCCAGGCCATCGAACAGGTACCCCCCGATCAGATCAACCGGGGCTTCTATTCCAGATTTTTCCTGGTACCCAAGAAATCAGAAGGAATGCACCCCATCCTCAACCTAAGAAACTTAAACAAGTTTATCATGAAGGAGAGGTTCTGCATGTATTCACTGCGATCGATCCTCCCCCTGATCCAACCTGGGGACTGGATCGCGTCCCTGGACCTGCAAGACGCTTACACACATGTCCCAATCCATCCACAGGACAGACAGTATCTGTGTTTTCAAGCCTTGGGAGGCCATTATCAATACAAGGCCCTTCCATTTGGCCTCTTCTCAGCACGACGGGTATTTACAAAGTGCGTGGCTGTCGCAGTGGCACACCTACGGAAACAGGGCATCCATGTCTTCCCTTACCTGGATGACTGGCTCCTATCATCACCATCACTGCAGGAAACTCAGTGGGCAGTCAAACGGACTATCTGCCTCCTCACCTCCCTCGGATTCCTGGTGAACCAACAGAAGTCACACCTCGTCCCCATTCAATGCTTGGAATTCATCGGGGCCGACATAGACACCGTGAAGGTGAGAGCCTTTTTCCCTGCACAAAAGGCGGAGAAGTTGGCCACTCTAGCTATGACAGCCTCCCTTCAGAACAGTCCTCCATGGCCCGGACCCTCCTTCGCCTTCTGGGACACATGGCCGCCACCACTCACATATTACCCGTAGTGCGGCTACAAATGCGCACCCTTCAGTGGCGCCTATGATCATGCTGGAATCAGCACACCCATCCTCTCTCCACCAACGTTGCTCTCGACGCTTGCACCAGGAGGAGCCTCTGGTGGTGGACGGTCAAACAAAACCTCACTGTGGGGAAGCAACTCCAACAACCCAGTCACCAGATCTCCATCACTACCACATGGTTAGCTACATACTCAAGGGGCCTGGACAACAACAGAGGCAAATCTCCACATAAATCTTCTGGAACTCAGAGCCGTGAGGTACGCACTGCAGGCGTTCCAACCACACATCAAGTCCATCCTCATGCAGACAGACAACCAAGTGGCCATGTTCTATATCAACATGGAAGGCACTCACCATCTGGGTACTAACCCTAGCGAGCCACTGCTGGATAAAAGCAACATATCTCCCGGGCGAACAGAACTTCCTGGCGGACAGGTTAAGCCGCAACTGAGCCCACACGAGTGGACCCTGAGTCCCCAGGCTACTACCGACATCTTCCACCGCTGGGGCCAACTGGAGATCGACCTCTTTGCGATGGACCAGAACACAAAGTGCCACCTGTTCTGCTCCAAACGTCCGTCAGCCCACAGCTTGGCATCGGATGCCTTCGACGTGTGCTGGGGGGAGTGGTCTCTTGTGTATGCCTTCTCACCCAACCCCCTGATCTCCAAAATGCTGCTGAAGGTGATCCAGAACAAGACCCATGTCATTCTCATGGCCCCGTACTGGCCCCGACAAATGTGGTTCCCAACTTTGCTACGCCTCGCACAAGAGCAGCCTGTTCACCTCCCTCTCCAGCAGTCCCTGCTCACCCAGGATGACGGGCTCACCCTGCACCCCAACCTAAAGGCCCTGGCGCTAGCAGCATGGAGATTGAACAGATGAACCTCTCTTCACTTAGCATCTCGGAGGAGGTGCAACACATCATCCTGTCAGCCAGACGACCATCCACCAGAAAATCATATGGACTCAAGTGGAAGTGGTTCAGTGTGTGGTGTGCCGCCAAAAGGCTTAGCCCATCCAGCTGACCCACTCCGTCTGTCTTGCAGTACCTTGCCTCACTCTCCGAACAGGGACTTAAGATCAACTCTGTTCAAGTGCACCTTTCCGCCATCGCAGCCTTCCATGATTGCGAGGGCGATGGAACCATCACCTCCTTGCCCCTGGTGGTAAGCTTTATGAAAGGTCTAAACAACCTACGACCTCCAACACGGGCCCCGGCTTGGGATCTGAACATTGTCCTATAACAGCTGACTCAGGCTCCCTTCGAGCCTATACTTGCAGCCTCAACGAAGCATTTAACATGGAAAACTTTGTTCCTGATAGCCATCACCTCCGCACGCAGAGTTAGTGAGCTTCAGGCGCTGGTGGCACCACTCCCCGTACACTCAACTCCTCCGGGACAGAGCTGTCCTTCGCACTCACCTCAGGTTCATTCCTAAGGTGGCCTCCAATTTTCACATCAATCAAACCATTGAGCTGCCCAAATTCTACCCTGAACCTCACTCCTCTCCCAAGGAGCAGAGGCTACACACCCTCGATTGCACCAGAGCCCTCCGAGCCTACATCCTCAGGACAGGATCTCTCCAGAAGGGCTCTCAGCTATTCGTATCCTATGATCCCAACAGACCAGGGCACCCGGTCACGAAATGTACTATGGCCCAATGGATCTCGGACTGTATCTGCTTCTACCACAAACAGGCGGGCGCACAGGCGGCGCCAAATGTGGGACCACACCAGCTCAGGGCATTGGCGACCACTATTGCGAACCTGCGCTCCATTCCTCTTACCGACATCTGCAGAGCCGCCACTTGGTCCTCTGCCCATACCTTCCAGAGGCACTATTGCTTGGACTTGGACACTCAGGCATGCTGCGCCTTCGGACAGGCGGTCCTTTCCACCGCCAAAAACTACAGCCCCTATAGGGGACACTGATGATACTACTCCGGCCACGTTGGCCTCGCATTCTGTATTATGACAGAAACCTAGCCTCCGGCCTTGTTGGCCTTGCTGTTCGGCCATGTTGGCCATTTACTTGCTGTTAGGCCATGTTGGCCATTTACTTGTTGCCGTTACCTTGTGCAGTTACCTGAGTCAACCTGTCAAGTGTGAAAGTTGAAACCTGTCACTTGTGAAAATTCATGTGTGCAAATAAACACTATTGGCTTCACTAGTCTTGGCCTCCCTCTCCACTGCCACTCTGCGCTATTTCGCAGCTAGGGAGGCACCAGGTGTGGCTGACGAATCCTGCTTGTCCAAGGAGAAAACAGGGTTACTTACCTGTAACGGGAGTTCTCCGTGGACAGCAGGATGAGTCAGCCACACAATCCCGCCCACCTCCCCGGGCCAGGTCGGCCTCCACTCGCCCCTAGCCACAGACATGCCGGGCACAGCTTGTGACTCACTGGCTGGCTAGGGGCGGGCTAGTGGGTTGGGCCTCTGGCTCATGCTCAGAAGGTTCTGAGCTCTAGAGAGCACTTCCGTATATGGTGCCATCAGGGGATGTCACCAGGTGTGGCTAACTCATCCTGCTGTCCACGGAGAACTCCCGTTACAGGTAAGTAACCCTGTTCTGTATTTATTTATTTATTTATTATTTATTAACAATTCTTATATACCGCACTATTAGACATCAGCGCGGTTTACATTGAACAAAGAACATCTGACAATTTACATATGTCTGGTCATTACATTTAACAGGAAGTATAACTTGGCGAAATAGGGGAAACTAAATACAATGAGGGTTATCTGATAAAGGATATCCTGGTTAACTATATACAATGGTGGTACAATAGTACATGGAACAATTTACTATTTACATTGTGAAGTTGGCCTGTATTCATTTACCGTGGGATTCACTTGCCTGAGGTACTGAGTTACTGCAGGTTAGTGAATCCTGTGGTAAGTTGAGCACAGTAAAATTCTAAATTTTACCATAGCTTAATAGCTGGCTCCCAGATGTTGCAAGCGCATGCGTTTTGAATTTTAGCCCTGCAATGCTGTGTTTGACCTGTAGCTTTTATCAATGTCATTTTTAGAGATTTTAGAATAAATCACATTGCTTAATAGCAGAAAATTATTTGTGTTTGTGGGGAAGGGAGAGTAGAGGGATTTATGAACAAAAGTTTATTGTTTTTTACTCAGATGTAAAAGAGGAAGATGAGATTGAATAATCAGTCTTTATCTGTTCTCTCTACAATGTTATTGTCTTATCCTCTGGGCCATGTTCTTGTGACTTATAATTCCTTTGGATACACATCCCTGTGGCAAGGACATAATGACCTCTGGGTAATAAAAACATATATATACAAGAGTGTATTGTTAGAGATAAGGGCACACTGCATAATCCAGAATCAGGAAATAGACTTTAATTGCCTGGTTATCTATACCCGAACACTCGAAATCCCATCTAAAACGAAGCATCTGGATAAAAGATTCGACTAAGGTACTGTGTCCCAGGCTTTGCAGCCTAACATTGGGGTTGTGATAGAAAAGCAGTAAATTCAACTATCTTCACTTAACTGATGGAGTTCATTTGGTCAGGGAGTTCACACAGCTTTATGGGTTCATCTGTAGTGTATATGACAGCAGCAAATTTCTACTATCGGAAATACTGTGATATGGAATCCAGAAGAGAGAAGGTTCCAAGCTGAATATTGCTCAAACCCAGTGGGAAATTTGAGATGTAGGTAGCTGATTTCCTGCCTTACTTAACTCTTCATCACACACATTAAATTACCGACGACTTTACGCACCTGGGTTCAAATTGACCCCATCAGTAAATGACCAAAAACCGTCAACAATTTCATCTACATAGGATTGTTATTTTAATGCATTTATTAAAAACAGTTCTCAGTTTTTGCTGTTTACAAAATGTTCAGTGTTTATGATATAAAAGTAGTCTAACTATTAACTTCAGTTTATCACTTAACTGTAATTAAGTCTCGACACCCCTAGTATAATCATCTATCTAGGCGTCTTTTAGTCCGCACATTCATTGCATAACAGCTGGCAATGTTCTGGGCATATGTCTGTACCACATCGCTTGCAGTATTTTGATGTTTTCTTATCTGATGATCTGGTGCAAAGCTGGCAGCGTGATCGTGCCCCTCTGGATTCACAGCCTGTAGGACCAGGTAAAGCTGAATCCAAGTAGTTGCATGCAGATCCGCACCCCTTTCTGAAGTGTTCTTGGGTTCTGCAATCGCAATGTCTGCTGTGGCAGAACTAACTCCTTTGCCAGTTCTGTTAGGAACAGTCGCCGTTTGTGGGACACCTCTGTTTGCCATTCGGGTTTTTGCTGTACCCAAATTATGTAAACTGCCACACCAGTGACATTGAACATGTTCATCAGCAGGCAGAACGGCCATCTTCTAGTGCCACGTTTGCATGTATATGTACGCACAAGCTTGTCCAGATTGTCTACTCCAGACTTAGTAGCATTATAGTGCAGAATCATCTCAGGCTTCTTTTCATTCTTGTCGTCTATCGCCTTGTCATGATGCATGCTGCTCAAAACAATGACCATTTTGTTTTTCTTTGGAACATAACTCACGTGTGTAATCTCTTTGCAAAAAACAAACTGTGATGAAAACAGTTCCTTGGAACAATAAAATAACTGAAATCATAATAAATAACTGTTATTATCAATCAAATATATCTCAGAAAAAAGAAACAATGTTGGCGGCAAAGCGCCATTACTTCTATAACAGCAATGAATAGGTCTATACGAACACATGCCTGGTATGAGCTCAAACGCTGAAAAATGTCGCCTTAATTTCACATGGAGATCACAGTAGCCTACAGATGAAATAGCCTAGCAATGCCACATTAACAATAATAACTACGACATGAACCTGAAACAGGAATTCTGACAATACTGGTTTCGCTAAGCTAGGGTCAATTTGACCCCAGGTGTGTATAATAGGTATATACACCATAAAAATGTTAACATAAAATTACTGTTCCGATTAAATGATAACACTCTACGGGAAATTCAATGGCTGTAAATATTGAGAAGCTACCGGAAGTTTTAAGTCATGGCTGAAATAAATAAGTAAGTAATTTGACATAACAAAAGGCTTGGGGTCAAAATGACCTCACGTGTGTGGTGAAGGGTTAAGTGTTCTGGCTATAATTTTAAATCATATTTAAAGTACAATGTAAAGGATAAAGGGAAAGTTCTGAGTCACCTCTATCAGACTGGAGCTCTCCTGTTTTTACCCCGTTCCATACATGGATTGTAGCTGTGATTTTCCCAGGGTAAAGCCAGAATTGATTCAGCCCAGCCCTCCTACCGAGGAGCCATCTGCATATTCATTCTAGAAAATGGTTATCTTAGATTTGAGCGCTTCTGCATCTAATAATGTCATCTGTAGGCGGGGGATCGAACAGTAGAACTACATGAACTCCCAATTCCCTGTTTCATACAAAGTTTAAATTAAGCAGAATGACCAGCCTGTCTTGATTTAATGAGAAATTACAATTACTTAGATTCGGACCATGCACAGAATATATTCAACGGGGTTAAATTTTCTCTTCCCTATCAGGGTTTAGATTAAGATCTAATCATGTTGGGTGTTTTTAGTACATATTGTTCTGAAATACAGACCATCATCATATGAGGTTCACAAATATTTTCTCAGCACTGTATATACTTGTGTGCGAATGAGAAGCTTATGAGATGCACTAAGCCTGGAATTTCTGATAATATAATGTTTAAGGCAAAATAAAGATGTGTAGGGTAACATTTTAATGATTTTTGTGTGCTTTTATCATGTTTTTCTGCATATTCATCTTAACTATGCACCTTCAATGCACAATACAGCTTTTGGGTCTTTTTTTTAAAGACCTAGTATTTTGAATAAGCCTTTTTGGACCAGGGGAGATGGAGGTCTCTTTTCTCAACCTTTTCTATTTAATTTTGACTCTCAATGCACCTTGTTATCATGGTCTCTCTATCTCTCTTTTTTTTCTCTGCTTATCTATTTCTATTTTCCTATTGTTCTATATTTTTTTGTGATTTTTTTATGGAGTTATTTTTCTTTATAATTTTATTTTTAACCTTGTAGTTGTAAACCACTATGGTACCAAACCAGGTGTGTGTCAGGAAAGTAAGCTTTTAAATACTGTAATCTTAAGCATAAACAAATCAATTGTATGCACATTTTGTATATAATCAATTGTATGTATATGTGTGCATAAGCGATTTGTATGCATTTATAATTTTTAATTATCCAAATTAATACCCAAATGAGCTCAAAATGCATATCCCTAATGTAAATATATTTTCTTCTTCAAAGAATACAAAGCACTGAATTAGAGCACAATACCTATTCACCGACTATTAATCTCAACAAACTTCTGAAGGCCACTGGATTAAATCATCACTTTCGTTAATAACATGCAATGGAAATCTCCATAGAAGGTTTAATCTCAGTTTTTACAAAACAGGGCCACATTGAAGTTTTTTCATGACAAAATTTCACTAGAAGGATTCTTCTATTATATTCCTAGTTTTCTGTCTAGCTGGAGTATATTATTCCTAAAGTCTAAGCTAACTATCCAGCTTCCAAAAGAAAGTTACTGTATCATAAATGTTCATTCTATCTTCTTGGCAGAGCGACCTTGCAACAATGGATCCAAGGAACAAAAGCACAGTGACTGAATTCATTCTTCAAGGATTTCATGTAATTCATGAAATGGAGATATTTTTTTTTGTGCTCTTTCTCCTAATCTACCTATTGGCACTGACAGGGCAACTTTTAATAATCACGGTAATATGCATTGATTACCATCTCCATACACCCATGTACTTTTCCTGTGCAATTTCTCTTTCCTGGAGATGGCGATCACCACAACCGTTGTTCCTAAAATGCTGTCTAACCTCCTGGCTGAGAAGAAAACCATCTCTTTCTTGGGTTGTATGACTCAGAGTTTTTTCTATTTCCTCATGGGGACAGTTGAGTTCATCATTATATCAACCATATCTTTTGATCGGTACGTGGCCATTTGTAACCCTTTGCGTTATAAAAACATCTTGACATGGAAAGTGTGCCGCTATCTAATCCTTGGCTCATGGCTTGGAGGCTTACTCTCCATCAGCATGCCCACAGTTTTGACGCTTCAGCTACCATTTTGTGGCCCTAATATTATAAACCACTTCTTTTGTGATTCAGGGCCCTTAATAAAACTAGCATGTGCAGACACGCGCTTCATTGAGTTGCTTGATTTCCTCCTATGTTCTGTTGTCATCTTGGGCTCCTTGATATCAACCACTGTGTCTTACGTGTATATTGCAGTAACGATCTTGAGAATCCCATCCACCAGTGGGCGTAAAAAGGCCTTCTCCACTTGTACGTCCCATCTCACCATTATCGCTCTAGGCTACGGCAGCACCATCTTTATCTATGTGACACCATCTCGAGGGTCCACTTTAGAGATGAATAAACTGGTTTGTGTCCTGAATGTTTTTGTAACTCCTGCCCTATGCCCCTTTATCTTTAGCCTACGGAATGAGAAAATGAAGGAAGCCTTGAAAAATATTATATCCAAAGGTAAACATTTGCCAGTCTAAATGAAAACTTGGTAAAAGCATAGAGACAGGTCTGGGGTTCCCACACAGGCTGAGTAGACCTGTGCGTAGCAAGGAAAGATGTTAGGGGTATTTTGGTTCAGAGGGTGGCAATAATAATATGCTGGATCAGTGCCACGGTACACTTGCATCTGCCCTTTTGGATATTATTGTTGCATATCCCATTAAAGGAAGCAGAATTTTGCAACTCTAAAGATTTCACTGGGATAGGAAGGTGTTTAGTATTGTTGGCTTCTATAGCTTTCAGTTCATAGCAGAGGCTGCAAAACAAAGGTCACATCGCCAAGATACCACCATCGGCTTCTACCCCATGCTATGTCTAACTTTGCTAGTAAGGAGGGATTGTGACTCCAAGAGCCATGTTTACTAAAGGATTTAACGTATGTTAATGAAAGTTAACACGTGTTAAATGCTCAGAACCCTTTTGTTTCTTTGCTACTATTAACTTTCATTAATGGGCATTAACCTTTAATAAACATGCCCCCCCAACAGTTCTTAAGGAAAATCAAACAAATTTCTCGGTGGATAGAGCAGGGGGAGTTTGGACCACATTTTTTAAAAAGAGAACAGTTCCTATCGTGCACTTTAGAATAGGTAAAAGCTGTGTGTGGACTTTGCATCAACTTTAGTTCTTAAGCTAAAAATGGAATGTACGTTCACACCAGAGTGACAAATCCATGGAGCAGAAAGATTTTATTCAGAAAATTGTCAAAAATTGCATTATAACTAATGCTGATGGGCATGTTCTTCCCTTTAAAACAACATTTTCTATTGCATTTCATTTTAATTTGAAAATAAAGTGAAATAAAAAGGAATTTGGTTTTGTTCATTTTCATTTTGTTTTATTTTCAATAATGCAGCCAACATTCCCAGCCATTTGTCCCTTCCTGGCCCCACTGATCCCCTCTAAATGTAATAGCCTGGTGCCCCAAAGTTTAAAAAAAATGAAGCCCCTCAAGCCTTTCCATCGTACTGCATCTACCGGGTTGATATTTCAAAATGGCCCCTCAAGCCCCAAGGCCAATGCCATTTAGCTATTCAGAGACATACCTGTACAACAAAATGACACCATTCTCAAGGCCCACTGGCACCATTTTAAAATGCCTACCAATTAGGACAGGAGTTATCCTACCTAGTTTGAAATCATTAAACCTACAGAAGGGATAAGATAGGTTGGAGCAGTCAATTTTAAAATTTTGGATGAAACTGCTATTTTTTTTGTCGTTTGACAGGAGAGAGGAGCCTCCTACCTTCTGTCTTGTGTTCACAGCTCAAATCCATGCACAAGTGCACTCTTTTTTCTTGCCCCATACCTTTGCCACTCATTGCTCGGTTACCTATGTATTGAATCCTTATATTCTAGATTTAAAAAGGAACCTAAAACTTTCTATTTCTCATAGACTACAGAGAGGCCTATGATGGGTAGTAACTTAACCCTTCCTGCCTTTCCACTCCCTCCCTTCCATTTTTCCCACGGCAGCATGCTAGATTATTTTGTCCAGTAATGTTTTAATATTTAATATTGATGCTATTTAACATTTTATTTGAACTTCGAACTGTAAACTATATTGCGATAACTGTATCAAAGGTAATAGCAACTTGCAAATAAACTAAACTAAACTAAGCTATTCACTTTTATTTAAAAGTCAAATAAATGACATAAGAAAGAGTAGCCATTGTTCATAAAAACATAGTGTGACGCTCGCGCCCCTACCAGGCGGCGCCTAGTAGGGACGTGTGATCACCTCTTCCATTTCCTATGGTTGTAGTTGTGTAAGGAATGACGAGGCCGAGTGGTTTATAAAGCGCACAGGAATTTATTCAGCTTCCTTCAGGTAAGTGGATACAATTTCTCCCAAACACTGTACTCTCCAGACAAAAGAAAATAATGGATACTTCTCCGGAAACAAATGTCCAAAACAAAACAACAGTGAATTCCAATATCAAGCGTTTCTGGCTCACACTAATTTACCTTAGTGCAGGCATCGCATTCCATCTCTGAGACATTTGACTTTACCTCAGCCTCCTTGGCTTCAATGTCCATACTCTCCACTGAGAAAAACCATACCTTCAAAAAATGTGATGACTCAAATCACAACCAATATCAAAAAAGTCAAAACAAAACAACCAGAAGAACAGCTCAATAACCTCAACTATCTAACAAAAACCAAAAATCCTAAAGAAAAAAGCAAATTTTTAATGTCGGGATCCGCGGACAAGAGCTGGGGAGAGGAAAAAACCCCCACTCAGTGTCAGCAGAGGCCTTTTATTTATTTTATCATAACCCTAACAACTAACTAAACTCAGTCGTGAAAATCACTTATCTGATAAAAACCAAACGGGCTGCAAAACTCCAGACAGCGACATGCATGTTTCGAGCCGCCAAGGCTCTGTATCAAGCTGATTTCAAAATGTGCACGCCCTAAGAAAACGCTGAACACTTCCGGCAATTTAAATACCCAAGCGCTAATCAAAGCGCTAATCAAATGGCTGCCGACATATGCGTAAGCATTACGTCAGACCAGAAAAGTAGAAACTAAAGTCCAGCATCACAGAACAATTAGAGCAAGCTCCACCAGTCACATTCTAAATTCAAGCCAAAGGGGGACACTGTATTAAGTTGATATATCCAGCGTTGTTCACGATGTTGTAGTTGGTGTTCACGATCTCCCCCTCGCGAGTCTAAGGGCACTATGTCAATAACCCTCCATCGGAGATCTGTAAAAAGATGATGCTGTTGGATACAATGTTCCACAATAGGGGCTGAAAGAATTTTATTAACAAGGCGAGACGCGTGTTCATTCAAGCGTATCCGAACCGGGCGGATAGTCCTACCATACTCTCCACTGAGCTGTAGCAGGGCTCTGCTAGGTACCGCTCAGGAACTTTCTGCTTTAGACTTTTTAACAGGTTAAACAAGCTCTCCCACTTTCTTGCCTTCCCTGCTCTAGGCAGGTCTCCTATGGGTTGCTCTGGCTTAACCTTCCTGGTACAACATTTCTTTTTGTGCTGTATTATCTGTGGTATAACAATTTCATCAGAGTCAGAAGAATAAACATACTTAGAAGGCCTTGCTGCCTCCCTTCTCCTACCTTGGGCTTCTGTTACAATATCCTCCTGGTTAGAGCTTTGTTCAGTCAGGACTCTCCCTCTACCACAGCGTAGGGCAGAGACCTGTGGTAACACTTTCCCACTCTCTTGCTAGGGTAGGTGTTCTCCCCCTGGAACCTTCCCTATATCCTTAGTGGCTACTGCGCTGAGTATGGTGGCTTCCTTTGTACCTTCTCTGGCTGTCTTTATAGCGGTTCCCTTTTCTGCTGCTCCTTTTGGCTACAGGGCTGTTCCCTCTGTACCTTCTGGAACCAGGACTGGAACCTGAGCTGCAACTCCCACTTAGGCCCGGACTGCAACTCCGACAACAACTGGAACTGGAACTGTATCTCCAATCATGCTTCTCACCATGCTTCCAACCAGCACTTGAACCAACTCCCGAATCAGCTCTCCAACCATGCTTCCAAGCGCACTCTGAATCAGCTCTTGAACCAGGCTTCCAACCAGCACTTGAAGCAGCTCTTGAACCAGGCTTCCAACCAGCACTTGAATCAGCTCTTGAACCAAGCTTCCAACCAGCACTTGAATCAGCTCTTGAACCAGGACTCCAACCCACACTACCTCTAGTGCAGGGGTCTCAAACACACGGCCCGCGGGCCGAGAGCATCTTGTGCGGCCCGCGAAGCACTTACCGGCGTGTAAAAAAAAAAAAAATCCAAACTTGCCACCGCCGCAGTATTAAGCGTCCCGCGGGCCCCTCTGCCTGGCAGAGTCCTCTCCTCCCTGCAGCATCAGCTCCAAAAGCGGCGGCTTTCAGAGCCGCGAAGAGAGAGAGTTTCTCTCTCGCGGTTCTGAAGACTCTCTCGCTGCTCTTCAGAACCGCGAGAGAGAAACTCTCTCTCTTCGCGGCTCTGAAAGCCGCCGCTTTTGGAGCTGATGCTGCAGGGAGGCAAGGACTCTGCCAGGCAGAGGGGCCCGCGGGACGCTTAATACTGCGGCGGCGGCAGCAGCAGCAAATATACATTTTTTTTTAAATCTACCTTGGTGATGGTGGGAGGGGGGTTAGGACTGGTAATGGGCTATGGGGGGGGGCTAGGACTGGTAATGGGCTATGGGGGGGCTAGGACTGGTAATGGCCTATGAGGGGGGTAACTGAAAATGAGGTGAAGGGGTAACACTGAAAATGGGGTGATGGGGGGGTTAGGACTGGTAATGGGCTATGAGGGGTAAAACTGGAAGTGGGCTATGGGGGGTTAGGACTGGTAATGGGCTATGGGGGGCTAGGACTGATAATGGGCTGGGGGTCTGCTAGGATTGGAAATGGGCTGAGTGGAAGGGGGGGCTTGAACTGCAAATGGCTGATGGGGAGGGGGGCTTGGAATGGAAATGGGCTGTGAGGGGAGGGAGCTAGCACTGGAAATGGGCTGATGGGGGGGGAGCTACGATTGGAAATGGGCTGATGGGGGGTTAGGACTGAAAATGGGCTGATGCAGTGACTAGAAGGGAGCGGGTGCTGTGTGGGACTGGAACTAGAAGGGAGCTGATGTTGGGGGAGGATTAGAATGTATATATGTATTTATGTATATATGTAAATGAACTCCCCCATAGCTAAGAAGTGTTAACTCTGTATGATGTGCTTTTCTGACAATCTGTATGTAAACAAAATTTGTACCTGCCTTGATTCGGCAGTTTCACAATAGTAATCCTACCCGCTTCTGATCGCTGGAAGAAGCGGGCTACAATGCTTGCTAAATAAATAAATAAATAAAAATGGGATGGAGCTGGGAGAGTGAAATGGAGAGGGGAAAAATATTTGTGTGGGAGGGAAGACAAATCTACAATTGGCCAGGTATTGGGAGAGTAAGTGGGGATTGAGGATGGAGGGGTAAAATTTGAGTGGATGAAATAGGAATGAGGAAAGAGCAAAAGGAGAAAGATTAATATGTTAAAGCAGATGTAGAGGGAGAATGGAAAAAGCTAGAAGAGAGAAGAAAGGACAAATGGACAGCAGACGATGGAGAGTTAGCAGAAGGCACGAAGAAACCAGAAGAAAGTGGCTGGAATAATTGCAACTGAAAAAAAATGCACAAAAGGTAGAAAAATCTCTTTATTTTGAATTTATTAACTGGAATATGTCAGTTCTGGGAAATGTGCATCAATAAACATCTGCGCTTTGTTTAGTACAAGAGGAAATTATAGTTTTATTTCTACAGTGTTGTTGTACATTCCAAGTTTGGCTTTTGGGGGTCCCAGTTTAATTGTCTTGTTTCTAAATTTTGATTCCTTGTTTGGTGATGGTGTATGTTCTGCATGTGTAACTGAGCTGAGGTATTCTGTTTATGTAATTCCTATTTGACATTGCTACTTGTTCTCTGTCCCCAGTAGGTCATGTATTGTTATTCTCTGAAATGTATTGATTTAATATTTGCAGTGTTGCCTTTTGATAGGTAGGGTATGGTGCTTTGTGAGTCCTGGTAGTGCTGTTAGGATATGGCGGGTTTGCTATGGGTTCTAAATGACACCCACAACACAATCCAATAAATTAGGGAAAACACAAGGCTGAAACCACTACATGTGTCGGAGTATGTCAGCCCAGTGTCAGGGAAGCATCCCGCAGACACCACTGTGACTACTCACTTTATTATAAATAATTTAAGCAACATGTTTTGTTTAAAAAAATGTGCAAAAGTGCAAAAATAGAGCAATGAACTTAGCTTCTTAAATAGAGCACCGCGCACTTTGGCGGTGCTCTATTTAAGAAACTAAGTTCATTGCTCTATTTTTGCACTTTTGCACATTTTTTTAAACAAAACATGTTGCTTAAATTATTTATAATAAAGTGAGTGGTCACAGTGGTGTCTGCGGGATGCTTCCCTGACACTGGGCTGACATACTCCGACACATGTAGTGGTTTCAGCCTTGTGTTTTTCCCTAATTTTATTGGATTGTGTTGTGGGTGTTGTGTACATTATAATCCAATACGGTTCTTGATTTTCACGCTTGATGGGTTCTAAATGGCAGTGTTTGTTTGTAGTAGTTCCTAATGTGCCTGGCGGTTGGCACTGGATTATAGTAATGTAGAAATCTTTTAGTCTTTCTTTATTCAAGCACCCATTAAGAGACATGTTTACTAAAAGTTAGGGTATGGTAACATTATGCAAATATTTATGCAAATGAGGACCCTTATGCAAATGAGGTCCCACGTCTCATTCGGCCCCCGGGTTATTTTACAAGTCCTCATTTGGCCCTCAAAGCAATTTGAGTTTGAAACCCCTGCTCTAGTGTTTGTTTGCTCCCTTTCAAACACTGAGCAGGGCAACTCCCTTCCTGGCTCCGCCCTTCTGTACCTCCCACTCCTGTCTGTGGCTGACCTGGAGTGTGTGCATGACTTCCAGCTAGGTCTGCCCCCTGGGTTTCTCTCTAGGTTCCTGCTGTGGACTATGTGATCCTGTGTGCCCATCCCCCGCAAAGAGGAAAAATTCTTCCTTTTTTCACTTTTCCCTGGCTGGGCTGCACTCTCCTTATCACAATAGCCAGAAACATAAAAAGGGTAATTGTATGAACTGGTGCTTAGTTAACGGCAATTTTCACATATTCCACACAGGTGGCTTATACATAAATTGAACACCCTAGGGATGAACCTTAAAGTGAATGGGTTAGAAATTGGTTGAGTGGGAGGATACAAAGGATACAAGTAAATGGAGCTCACTCTGAAGAGAAAGAGGTTACCAGTGGTGTGCCTCAGGGATCTCTCCTTGGTCCAATTCTTTTTAACATTTTTGTTGATGATATTGCGGAAGAGCTGTTGGATAAGCTTTGCCTCTTTGCGGATGTTATCAAAATCTGCAATAGAGTAAACACCCAGGAAGGAGTAGATAACATGAGGAGGGACCTAGCTAAGCTTGAAGAATGGTTGAGAATTTGGCAGCTGAGATTTAACGTTAAGAAATAGAGGATCATATATCTGGGCTGCAAAAATCCAAGGTTGAAGTACTTCTGTCCATGAAAGTAGAGCAAGACCTAGGGGTGATATTTCTAATTCTTAATGTGGCAAAACAGGTAGAAAAGGTGACCACAAAAACCAGAAGGATTCTTGGATACATAGGGAGAGGAATGACCGGCAGGAAGAAGGAGGTGATAGTACAAAAGAGAAGAAAGCAACCACGATCACAGAAAATACTTCTTCTGTCTGTCCACTGGAGATCAGCTCCACATGGGCAGAATAAGAGGGGAAGGCCGCGATCGCAGCCTCCATGTGGGTTATCTGCCTGTGGGAATTTGATCTCTGCATGTAGAACAGGAGAGGTAGGCTGCAGGGACTGGGAATGGAGCTTGGGGAAGAGTTGGGGGGAGCATGAGGTGGAACATGGGACCCCCAATCATATGACCATTCCACATCCTCTGGTGGACTTACCTGCCCTCTCTGCTGAGGCCTGGAATGCAGATCCATGTAGTAAGTGTATGCCCTGTGTGTCGGCTGTAGTACACAGGCTTTGTACTTAATATGTATTATTGGTTTTGCCCATAAGCGCAAAACCCTACCACGCTTCAATAGCAGGACCCATAATGAAATATTGCTCTATAATGGGATGAAATTTTAAATTGTATTTTATAATTTTCTAGCTATAATCCATCTTGGACTGATTTCTGCTGAATAAGGAGGGATATTCAGTAATATTGCTATTAAATTGATTTAATTAATAAAGAAAGTTAAAATCTGCACATTGATATGCTCCGAGTCTCAGGAGGTAAGGTGCATCCAAATTCTCCACAAGGTCATTTTACATTATTCACACCACTTCTTGGTGCTGGTGTATTGTAATCACAAAGCTTACAGGAAATTTTGCTATTTAAATCCATGCCTTTAAAAAATGTAAAACAACAGACAACCTAAAAAAGGTTGACTTTAATAAAGATAGAAGGAGAAAAACATCACCCAGAACAATTATTAAATGGTGATTCGACAGTGGCCCTTGTTTCAGAGACTTGATGAATTCCTGCCTCAGGGGTCCATGTTTGAGCAAGTCCTTCGATTCTTCTTAAAAACAATACCAGATGGATTCTTAAACTCCACGGTTTTCCAAGTATTCCTTAGAGCTGAAAGTCTCCATAAATTCACCTAAGTAGGACTTAAACCAAAGTAAATAAGAAAATGTAATCTCAAAAGTAAAGTCAACCACCATAACTGTCTAACATCTATTCCCAGGCCTTAGTATCCATGGAAGGGACATTACCCTCACAATGAGGCCTCGTTGCATTATAGCAGATGTCTGCAAGGTGAATACTAGCATTGAGGTAGGAAGAAAAGAAGCAGAAAAGATAAATTCATTCTAGCCTAGTGCTGAGGATGGAAAGGTGTCTGTCTTTATCGACAGCAGTAGGGCTAATGCTGGTGGAAGCCATAGTGTAGAATCTCTGGGGACGATACCACCTACAGGAGACATATTGGATATGGTAGATTAGCCCATTTATTTATTTGTCACCAGGGTCGGCTCAAGGCAATCTGCTGCCTGAGGCGAAGAATGAGATGGCGCTCCCCCAACACCTTAGAGGGGGGCGGGGCTTTTTCAGAAATCCAATCAGAGACTGAACCAAACCAAAGAGCCGATTAAATTATATGGAGGAAATGCAAGATGTTTGCACACAGGATCATATCAAGCTGCAATCACGCCCTGTGTGACTTGCAGGTCGGCGCACACCCCCTCCTCTCCCCCCCCCCATACCTCCGTCCAGCGCTGCCTGCTCTTTCCCTGCTGCTGCCACACTCTGTTTTTTTCACAGCGGCGCCAGCAACAGGGAAAGAGCAAGCAGCACTGGACAGAGGTATGGGGAGGAGGAGGAGGGGAGCATGCACCTGATCTGAAAGGCGCCTGCACTTTAAGCAGATTTGTCCCTCCCTACTCTGACATCGCATTGGAGGAGGGAGGGACCAGACATGCTTAAAGTGCTACAAGAGGCTTGGGGGCGCATTTCAGCTGCCTGCTATTGTCCTGCCAGTGGCAGCAGGGCAATAGCAGACAGCCGAAATGTGCCCCCCAAGCCTTTGCACCCTGTGTGGCTGCACTGTTTGCACAGGGCTAGTTATGGACCCGTTTGCACACCAAGGAACTAAAAGACAGCAAGAACCAACAGCACAGTTTATAAAACTAAATTATAACTCATTTTTATTTTGTGTTATAAACTGCGTTATGGTTATTGCTTTTTTCTTTTTCAACATATATTTTGCATCCACAATAGGTGCAGAGCAGAACCAGGACATTCACCCACAGAACTCAATATTAAAAAGAAAAAATCTAATTCTGATCATCTCACTAACAACAACAACCACTATTCTCCAGTACCAGACATATTGTGAGCTAATACAAAACCCTACAACAAAGAGCAAACCTACCATACCATGTCAATACAAACTTCCAAAACTCACATAAGAAGCCCATCCAAAAAAAAAGCATCACTGTAAATACTACAGTGGGCCCTGGAACATCCATACACCTATTTGAAAAGCTGAACAAATCAAATTACTACAGTACAGTATTGATCTTTATGTATAAACTCCATGTTAACAGAACACCTGACCTCAGTCCACACACTCACAACATCAACCCTCACCAAGTACAGAATAAGTAACCACAATCTAAAGTAAAAATAAAAATAAAAATATGCAGACAAAATTTAAATTGAAACCCCAAGAAGCCATGCAATGCAACATCAGATAACTAAGAGATGCAGTTCCCCACTATCAAAATAGCACAAAGTTCAATTACTAAAATTCAATAAAATTATTTTTTCTACCTTTGTTGTCTGACCATTTTATTCTCTGATCATGCTGGTCCTGATCTGAGGCTTCTGCTTTCCTGTCTTCTCTTAGCTCTCTTTATGTGGTCTATGGTCCATGGTCCATCTGCCATTTCTTATCTCTTCTTTTGTTTTCTTCACTTCCTTCCATCAGCCCATTTCCAATTCCAGTAACCCTCCCAGTATCAGCCCCCTTTCCAGTCCTCCCCTCCCAGTACCTTCCAATGTCAACTGCCTTGCATTCCCATGACTGCTGCTGGTGTCCATTCCCTTCTAGTTCCCCTCCTTCCCTACTGTTAAGCCCCTTCTAGTCAAAATACCATCCCAAGTATCAGCTCAGGTCCACGCTCAGTGCCCCCCCCCCCCAGTCAGCTCCCTTTCAGTCGCCCTACCCTCTGTCCATCTTCCTTCCACTGCCATTCGCATGTCAGCTCCCTTCCAGCCTCCTCCCTATTACCCAGCCACCTACCACTCCCATCCCCAAGTATCACCTCCATTCCAGTCCCCCTTCAGTACATCCCAGGTGTCAGCTCCTTTCCAGGCCCCTCCTTCTGCTGGCAGACCCTCTCAGTATCCGCTCCCATCCAGTCCTATTCTACCATCCCCCTGAATCAGTCAATTTGTAGCCCTAGCCCCTAGTTGTCTTCCAGGGCCAGCAGCACTCTCCTCCCCTCAGCCATTAGTCCATTTCCAGACCCAGCCCATTTTCAGTCCTATCCCCCTAAATCAGCCCACTCCAGTCCTAGCCCCCCAATCAGCCCATTACCAGTCCTATCTCATTTCCAGTCTAGCCCCCCATCTGCCCATTACCAGTCCTAACCCCTCCAATAAGTCCATTTCCAGTCCTAGCCCCCCAATCAGCCCATTTCCAGTCCTAGTCCCCCCGATAGCCCATTACCAGTCCTAGCCCCCCTCCTGATCAGCCCATTTCCAGTCCTAGCCCCCCGATAGCCCATTACCAGTCCTAGCCCCCCTCCTGATCAGTCCATTTCCAGTTCTAAGCCCCCATCAGCCCATTTCCAGTTCCAACTTCCGCATCAGCGCCCATTACCAATCCTACCCCCCATCAGCCCACTTCCAGTCCTACCCCCCACCCAGCCCAGGAAAATTGAAAGAAAAACTCTGTATTCAGCAGCTGCTGCTGCTGCAGCAGTGGCAGCAGCAGAATGAACTGTCCCATGGCCGCAGCCCCCCTGCTTCGCCAGAAGAGCCCAGCGTTTCCCCTCCGCACCAGCTCAGCTTTGCAGAGCCGCGTGAAGGGAGAGTGTTTCCCATCAGCGCCACGGGCTCAGCTTTAACAGAACCGTGGAGAAGGGAAACACTCTCCCTTCACAAGGCTCTGCAGAGCTGAGCCAGCGCAGAGGGGGAATGCTGGGATCTTCCGGGGAGGCCGCAGTTGCGGGGCAGCTCATTCTGCTGCTGCTGCCACTGCTGCTGCAGCAATGGCAGCAGCTTCTGAAGACAGAGGGGTTTTTTTTTAAATTTTGAATGCCAAATGAGTGGTCTTTTGGGGGTAATTTTTGCTGCTTCCAAAAAGTTGCTGCCTGAGGCTACCGCCTCACTCAGCCTCATTATAGAGCCATCCCTGTTTGGCACATACCTTTCCAATAACACCTTGTGACAAATTTTTACTTTTTTCTTGTTCCTGGGTAATAAGTGTTATTTTCCAATATCTTATGTCTCAAACCATAGGAAATGGCAATTATGGTCCACAAATATTGCTTTTTGGGACCAGGAGAGTGATATTTTTGAAAATTACCTATTTTACAGGAGATTCTAGATAGATTTAGTGCAAAGTAAACTTTCAGTGCCTTTTGGAAAATTCTAGAACTTTCCAGAGCTTTCCAGAACTTTGCAAAACTTTTGGAACTTTGTATAACTTTTGAGAACTTTTAATAAAAGCCTTTTGTTGACTGTTATAATGTCATTGCTGCTTCATGTCTATATAAACAATGGATTTGCATGGAGTGAGCACAGTCGTTCAGCAGCCTCCTTACCGAATGGAAACCTAGGAGTGAGCAACAACAACACATGTCTTAAGTTCACCAGTTTATTTTCATTCTACAGTATCTTCTTAAGTGGACTGCCAGTGCATCAATAGGTTGTAAGCATCTGGCAGATGCATTTTGCTATGCCTGTGGTGATTTTATCAAGACAAGAGTGAAAAACTACTCCGTGGAAGCATCTGCCAAGGTATATTTTGTCATGTCTGTTAGGGATTAGCACAAACCCTAGGCGCTTCATTTCACTTGTGTGCACTGTAAGAAGACTCTGGAAGGTAAGGTGAACAATTGATGCTGGCATAGACTGTGGCATTTTGTGTTATAAAATCTCTGTTGTTACTGAATTTTTATATAATGTATGAAATATTTAGCAAGAATATTATTAATTCAAATTAATAATGATAATTATTTTTTATTTTCACATTTTTATTTTTTTCTTTGGCAGGATGGTACAGAGAAGAAAAGAGAGTCACAAAGTTTGCTATCCCGAGAATTTGGCGGGAACCCATTGACCACTTGCACAATTGCTACTTCTGAATGGTGGATCCTTCCAAACTCCAGACTGGCAAGAATGTTCCTTCTGTCATATATCCGAACATCCATTCATCCATTGCTCCGGTGCCACACTGCCCAGAGCTCCCTGTATCCACTCCTCCATAGAGAAAGCAGCTGTTTTCAGAAGAAAGCAGCAATTCACAAAACGAAGAAGACGTTGCAGATCTAGATTACAATATCAGAGGTGGAACGGAGGAGAGAAACCCTTACTACCCAAACCAAAATGACATCAATGACTTGGTCAGAGATCTTGTCTTCACTAAGTCCAACGCCAAGCTTTTCATGTCCAGGTTCAAGCAGTGGAACTTGTTGGATGAAAGTGTGCAAGTCACAGATCAGAGGAAGCATCATCACACTTTTTTGTACTTATTTTAAATTTATTGAATTTAAAAATACAGCAGAAAAATAAACTGCTTACAGAATCGAGCCATAGGAAATAGTGCACGATACACCAGGAAATATTAACAAAACTACCAGCTTATTAGTCCACAATACCAGGGGACGTGGATACCACAGAGATACTTAAGAAAAAGAACATAGGAAAAAAAGGAGAACCGCAACAGGCACCCCCTAGCTTAATCCTTCATGAGAGTTTAGATCCCCTTCTCCAAAGGGTGGGGGGAGGATTAAAACTAGTCCTGGAGGAAATGAAAGACATGTATCTATTGCCCTGGAAAACTACTAAATATTTACAAGGATAATATAATCCAAAATAGCCTCAAGCTGAAATACTTGAGGTTGAAGCAGTAGAAATTGTTTCCTATGCCGCTGGGTACTCCTAGCAATATCCGGAAACATCCGTATTTTACAATTCATAAATGGAACATCTCTGTATTTGAAGAACAACTTCAGACACCAGCCATGATCAACATCCAGTGCCAATTGAGTCTGCCTTCTGTGTCTTGTCCCGTCCCTATTATCTTTTTTCTTTTCTGTCCTTTTATAATTTTTGTACATTTCCTTTCTTTTTAACCGGCCTCGGCCAATTTTTATGGAATTTTATTATTGTACAACCGCCTTGATTGGAATTAGAAAGGCGGTTTTAATCAAATATTAAACATAAACATAAACAAAGTAGCTTTCTGTACCCCTTCCACCGCCAAATGTTCAAGAATGGTCTGTAATGTTCAAAAGGTCCATACCAGAAGCTTGTATCCCATCTGAGTAAACTTTAATATAATACACACTAGTAGTCGGTGCAACAGGCCTGCACAGATACCTTTAAACACTCAGACAAATATTTCTTAAACATCTCATTGGGAGAAAAGGCAACAGACTTGGGAAAGTTTCAACAACTGAAGATTCCTGCATTGATCAACATTCTCCAGGTTTTTCCATTTTCAATTACATTTCCATATTGTCCTTCATTAGAGCCCACATTCTGTGAGTCTAAAGCCTTCATTTTCAAATCCTGAGCACCAGACCTCATTTCCAAAGAATCCAAATCCGAATGGCAATGCACCAAATCCACAGAAAACTGTGTAGTATTCTGTGCCATAGTCCTGGGCTAGCGAATTAACAGATGCCTGGAGACCTTGAATGGCTTCCCACACAGTCCTGCAAGCTGATTTCTAATAAATGAGCAGAAGAACCCCCCGACAAAACTATAGATGGAGATGCACTCAACGGTCCGCTGAGGAAATAGGCACAGGACTCTCCACTCCTCTCAAGCAATGTTCCGCAGGGTGTTTCAATGGCTGGGACCGCCGCCATGGCTACACCACCAGCTTCTTCTGCTGCTCTCTCACTTCCCTCTGGGGTCGCAGTGTCAAGGCTGGAGTCACCGGAGCAAAGTGCTTGCAGCAATCTCAAAGCTCTCTCTGCCAAAAGCCCAGCAACAACACTCCCTCCGGGAGATAAAGAAACCACATCTAAGGAGCCTGAGGAGATCTCCGAAGCAACTACTGGCTCAGGCAAGGCGACACTGGAGGTATTTCCAGTACCGGGATCTCCAATGCAAAAAAGGAGGTAAGGGGAGGTTGTGTCAGCATTGAAGTTCCACTGGGGCCTGGGCCGGAAGCCTTATGTTTGCCCATTTCTCAGGGAAGCGATCCTCCCACACGCCTGTATGCTGCCGCCACTTACCACGCCCTCTTCCCCTGTCCTTCTCACCACACTTTTTCTAGCTTCTTCACTAGACAAGTTGGCTTTGCTTTTGCCACAATGTAACACTATCAGAATCAGGAGTGGTGCTTGTTCCTTGACAGCTCTTCCAGGAGCCTCAAAGCCATGCTGCTGCATAATGAGGAACAAGGAATGTCTCTTCCCCCAGCTCACTCAGTGGCCTCAAAGAAGATTACAACAGCATCAAGACTTTGCTAGAGCCTTGAGTATGCTGAGTACAGCTAGGAGGTTATCAGAGACGTTAAAATGGTGGCATTTGTTTTCCTTTATTTAATATTTAGCAGTATAATTTCAACAAAACAATACAAGTTATAGAATCCACTTGCATGAAATGGGGGCACCCATCAAGTAAATGCATCATTCAACATTCAAAGGAAATATATAAGCAGGACATTATGTTAACAAAGGAGCCCCTCCCCTAGCCCACTACATAGAGAGACTCAAAAAAGAAAGAAAATTCTAACTCAAAAAGAAGGAAAAATAGCAGTGTTTTAAACAGAACCAATAAAAAACAGCACAGAATCAACCTATTGCACCCCAGTGGATCCCCTTGCATTCAAAAAGGAACGTAACTGTGATGGCTATAGGAAAACATAAGAATTACCCTGCTGCTCTACTAAACACCTTACAGGGATATTTAAGGAAAAACAAACCCCCCACACTGAAAGACCCAAGGACACAGAATTAAAAACTCTTTCCTGCATTGCCTAGTCCTCTCTGATCCGGTCAGGAAAAATATGAACCAGGCAGCCCTTAAACATTATATATTTTCCTGAAAAATAAGCTCAAAAGTCAATCTCTATTGGATACAAGTGCTAGAGTCACTAAACGTGTCGCAAGCACGACATTATCAGAATCAGAGTACTCCAACATAGCCTGAAACATTCAATACATTTAATTGCCCAGGGCCAGAGGGCTCCACAAAAGTGGAAGACCTAAGGTCCGTTTGGTAGATTATACACTTTAGCCATGGGTGGACATGTTTCCTCCGAAACCCCAAGCACATCAAGCAATATCGCTTTAAACATTTCCTTAGCAAAGGTGCAGTGTGAGTGCGGAAAGTTAGTCAAGCAAGATCCACCAACCTAGAAAAGTTATGTAATTGCTCCGTGAGTTTTTCAAATTGTTGGAGTCTTTCATAAAGGCCTCTGAATAACTTTCTCAAAGCCATCTCTTCCAAATCCCTTTTCAACAGGGCAATTGCACCAACATTCTTGGAAATCAGTTCAATATTCTATTCTACCTGGCCTTGAATTCCTTTCATCTGGCCCACAATCGCTTCTCCAAGCTGGTTAATAGCTGACCAGATGGTTTCCAATGTGAACTGTCCCAGCCAATGTGAACCCTGCTCTTTATATAGCAAAGCTGAAGGGGCTGGGTGATCCGCCAGTGATTCTCAGGGAAGAGGCTCCCACCTTGGTATTCTGCTCCATCTCTTGTTGATCCCACAGTCTACTCCTCCACTTGCCATGATGCCTGCAGTCGGCCCCAGCTGAGACACCAAAGAAATCCAAATGGGACACTCATGTATCTCACTAGCTGAAGGATCCAGATTGGAAAAGAGAAACTTCCGAGGCTGCTGTGTCCTCAGGGGACATTAGATCATCACTCGAAAGAGATGCTGAGTTGCCCAGCTCCGCTGATCTCTCAACCGAGGCCTTCGCCCCCCTGTACCCAAATACCACATCCACCCACTGAACAATCGCATCCAATGGACCCAAGGTAAGAGGAGTAGAGGTCCACTGGTCAGCCTGGGGCAGCACTGCCTGCTTCCCTTATTTATTTTTATTTAGACAGTTTTGTATACCGCCTTATCCTTCAATCAAAGCGGTCACAACACAATTGGGGGATACATTTAACACGCAGGGATATGAGACACATACACTAATACTTACAGGGAACATGGGCAATGGAGGGTTAAGTGGCTTGCCCAAGACCACAAGGAGCATCTGTGGGACTAGAAACCCCAGTCCTTCCGGCCCCAGGTTGCTGTCCTCTAGTGGGATTTGAACCTCCGACCTTCTGGCCTGAAGTACTCTTGCCCCAACCACTAGGCTACTCCTCCTCCCCTTTCCTCTTCTTCCCCATAGAAAATCATGAGTGGAGCTCAAGCACCGCCGGTAGCCATCTTGGGTCTCACATCCCTAAAGTGTATAAAAAATGGTGGCATTTCTGATGGATCGCCAAAGTGGTTTTACCAAGCCTCCCTGCTATCTTGTCTTTAGGATAGCAGAGCCACTGCGGCACACTACCACAGGCAGGACTGACCACAGCAAGGCTGAATTTTCTGTTGGGACAAAGAACATGAAGTGAGAGCCACTGGTGGAAACCACAGAAGGTGCTGATGCCACCACTTGCACATCAAATTGGGCCTTATGAAACAATTTTGTCAAAGTTCAAGAGAAAGACTCAACAGCCTTCAAGTACCTTCAAGACTTCTTCCCTAAACTGTCTGAGGCAAAGGTCAAAGCTGGTGTCTTTGTTGGACCACAAATAAAAAAGATTCTTGAGTGCATGGAATTTCCCAAGCTGCTACTAGGAAGGAAAAAAATGGCTTGGAACAGCTTTGTTGCAGTGGTTCATGGCTTTTTGGGAAATCACAAGGCCGAAAACTATGTAGAGCCGGTTGACATTCTGATTAAGAATTATGGCAAAATGGCTGCAGGATGTCTCTCAAAGTCCATATCCTTGATGCACATCTTGATAAATTCAAGGAGAACATGGAGCGTACTCAGAGGAGCAGGGCAAATGTTTCCACCAGGATATGCTGGAATTTGAACATCGCTACCAAGGACAGTATAACGAGAACATGATGGGAGACTACATCTGAGGACTTATTTTGGTGAAAAGTGATTAACAATATAACTGTAAATGTCGAAATATACTCACTTCTAAATGTGTTATGGTCTAAGTAAATATTATATGTTGTGTTTTTTTTTTATTTTATGTGAACAAAAAGGCAAAGTAAGCCTGTTTTAACAATGGGAATAGATACATTTCACAAATATCAATCAAAAATTGTGCTACAACAGAGTATAGATCAAGGCAAATCACAGTAGGTATTTGACTCTCCCTGGAGGGTTTACAATTTATAGTAAGCTCACATCTGAGAATACGGAAGATTAAGTGACTTACTCAGGCCATTGGGATTCAAACCATGACTTTCTTTGGTCACCAGGCTTCTGCTCTACCGCTAGACTACTCTTGCCCCTAAGCCTGTGCGAAAACAAAGAATGTTGTTTGGCTCATTTTATTGTGTGGCTCTTTTACTAAAGTGTGTTGTGATTTACTCCCACTACGACTGCTGCTGGCCATGGGTATAGCGCTAGAAGGCGTACGCAACGCTGTACAGACATGTGTAAACGATGTCCCTGCTCATCAGAGCTCACAATCTAGGTCCTAACATGCCAAGAGCATACACACCCATGGCAATTTAGATGCAACATCATTGCTTTGAGCTGTTAGGAGCGTGGAAAGCATGTTCCCATCAGTTAACGGACAGCACTGTCCCCTAAGATATGCCACACTGGTGTGAGTGCACTTACCGCCATCTATTGAGGTAATAAAACCCATGCTATTTGACCATCTTGCAGTTAGCATGGGTGCACTGGCTTCAAGGTGCTCACCCCACACGCACTCTTCCCCAAATCCACTCTCTTGCTCCTCTAACCTGCCCTGCACAGCGTGGAAATCCTATTTGCGCTGTCATGGCCCCAGGCTCGCCAGCCATGCGTGTCCCAGTATGCTGTCAGCCGCACACCACAACCGTGCTAAAGTTCGCACCTTTTAGTAAAAGACTCTCTTTATTTCATTTATTTAAAATGAAAAAAATGTAAAAAAAAGAACAAAAAATAGACCAATAGACAGTGTTTCCTCAACAAAAAAATAAAAAAATGAACGAATGAATAAATAAATGCTGTCATGCCTTCTCTGGATTCTTCCAACCCTCTGTAGATCCTCTTATCGCAATCTCTGGTGGCATGGTCGTTATGCAACAGTATAAATCCCCAGAAACTCCTGCCCCAGCAGTACAATAGCAAATGGAGCTGAAGGACCAAGGTCAACACAATTGCTAATTTCTGCTATACACATAGCACCAGTAAATCCCAAAGCCAGAGGCCAAGGCAGAATAAAACGAGGGTCTCAAGTTGGTTTTGAATCTTTTATTTATTTATTTCTCACATTTAAGAGCTAATTTAATAACAGAAAATCTTCCCGACTTGGAGGGGCAACAACTAAGAAAGTCCTGTTCTGGTTCCTTGCCATTCAGAGAAACAGCAGGACTACAAACAGGTCTTCTTGGAAAGATCTCAGTGTGTGATAAGTCACACATCGAGAAATTCTAGTTTGCAGGTAACCTGGGGACTAAACCACAAGCCTAACAGCCTTTTAAGCCTAACTTTCCTTTTTAGATGTGCTACATTCTGCCCCCTCCCACGTTCCATCAGTAGTGGCACAGAAATCAACTGCCTTGGGGCAGGCAGGTCCCCTGGGAGTCTTGCAGAAATTGCCTGGCCAATTCAAACCCATGATATTGCTTGCATTGGTTATGTGTGTGTGTGTGTGTTTGTGCGTGTTTTGTGAATGGAGGGGCTTGGCCTACAAAAGTTGCAAAACTGTTTTCTGAGCCACTCAGTATTTAGCTACCATCATTTGCTATGTTTTAGCCTTTTCCCCCAATGCATTTTTCTAGTGACTTTGGAAATGTGAGTGATTCCCTAGGACAGTGATGGCTAACCTTTTTGAGCCCGAGTGACCTAACTGCCGCACAAAACCAAAGAATTTCCTCAAATTGCCAGCACATCAATTAAAGCTCCATTTGCATAAGGTGCTTATTTGCATAAATATTTGCATAATGTTACCATACCCTAACTTTTAGTAACATGCCTCTTAATGAGTATATGGATACAGAAAGACTAAAAGGTTTGTGGCTACATTACTATAATCCAGTCCAACCAACCGCCAGGCACATTAGGAACTACTACAAACGCTGCCCATTTAGAACCCATAGCAAACCCGCCATATCCTAACAGCACTACCAGGACTCACAAAGCACCATACTCTACCTATCAAAAGGCACACTGCAAATATTAAACCAATACATCTCAGAGAACAACAATACATGACCTACTGGGGGAAGAACAAGTGGCAATGTCCAATAGGAATTATATAAACAGAATACCTCAGCTCAGTACACATGCAGAACAGACCATTACCAAACAGGAATCACAATTTTAGAAACAGTAAGACAATAATTAAAATGTGAAACACAAAAGCAAAAATTGTAATATACAACAAAACTGTATAAATAAAACTATATATTAATTTACTCTTTTAATAAACAAAGCCGCAAAAATTAATGATGCCCATTTCCCAGAGCTGACATATTCCAATTACTAAATTCAAAATAAAGAGATATTTTTCTAACCTTTTGTGCATTTTTTTTCAGTTGCAATTGTTCCAGCCACTTTCTTCTGGTTTCTTCGTGTCCTTCTGCTAACTCTCCATCTGCTGTCCATTTGTCCTTTCTTCTGTCTTCTTGGTTTTTTTTTTTCCATTCTCTCTCCTACATCTGCTTTAAAATACTAATCTTTCTCCTTTTGCTCTTTCCTCATTCCTATTTCATCTACTCAAAATTTACCCCTCCATCCTCAATCCCCACTTACTCCTCCCAATACCCGGCCAATTGTAGATTTTTTATCCCTCCCACACAAATATTTTTCCCCTCTCCATTTAACTCTCCCATCCCCATCCCATTCTAATCCTCCCCCAACACCAGCTCCCTTCTAGTTCCAGCCTCACCCAGCATCCCTTCCCTTCTAGTCCCTGCATCAGCCCATTTCCAGTCCTAGCAGCCCCCCAACCCCGTTCCCGTCCTAGCACCCCCCCCACCCCAATACCAGTCCCTATCCCCCCCTCATCAACCCACTTCCAGTCCTAACCCCCCATCACCCCATTTTCAGTTTAAGCCCCCCCCTATAACCCATTTACCAGTCCTAACCCCCCATCAGCCCACTTCCAGTCGCCCCCCATAGCCATTGCCAGTCCTAACCCCCCCCCCATCAGCCCACAGTCCATTACCAGTCCTAACCCCATCAGCCCACCTCAAGTCCTAACCCCTCCCCATCAGCCCATTTCTTGTCCCAGCCCCCCATAGCCCATTATCAGTCCTAAACCCCCCCATAGCCCATTACCAGTCCTAACCCCATCAGACCACCTCCAGTGTTAACCCCCCATCAGCCCATTTCCAGTCCTAACCCCACCCAACAGCCCACCTCAAGTCCTAACCCCTCCCCATCAGCAGTCCTAACCCCCCCTAGCCCATTAGCAGTCCTAACCCCCCCTCTCTAGCCCATTAGCAGTCCTAACCCCCCCCCCCATAGCCCATTACCAGTCCTAACCCCCCATCCACCCCATTTCCAGACAGCCCCATCAGCCCACAGCCCATTAGCAGTCCTACCCCCCCAGCCCTTAGCAGTCCTAACCCCCCCTAGCCCATTAGCAGTCCCTAACCCCCCCAGCCCATTAGCAGTCCTAACCCCCCCCCTAGCCCATTAGCAGTCCTAACCCACCCCCCATGGCAAATTTAAAAAAAAACAAAGCAACTGGCTCTGGCTTCTGCCGCAGCAGCGGCAGAATGCAATGTCCCGCGGTGCCCCCTCCGCCCGCTAAGCCCCTCTGCAGGGCTTTCAGATTCGCGAGGGAGAGCGTCTCCCTCGCGTCTCTGTTAAGCCCCCAGGGGCTAATGGGAAATTTCCCATCAGTCCCCTAAAGGGGCTGATGGGGATTTCCCATTAGCCCCTGCGGTCTTAACAGAGACGCGAGGGAGACGCTGTCTCCCTCGCGAATCTGAAAGCCCTGCAGAGGGGCTTAGCGGGCGGAGGGGGCCCCGCGGGACACTGCATGCTGCCGCGTCCGCGTCCGTCGGCAGCAGCCAGAGCCCGCTTTTTCTTTTTTCTGCGGACCTTCACGCGTGCCAGCTGCAAGGCCTTTCGCGTGCCACAGCTGGCACGCGTGCCATAGGTTCGCCATCGCTGCCCTAGGACACAAATCCCCATAGTCCAATGATGACATGACACAAAAGAAAACTATATACAAGCACTCGCTGTTGGAAAGAAGGGCACATTGCCAGCCAAAGGCAGAAAACAGAATCTATTTGCTGGATTAACTGCTCCTGGACACTCAAAATCCCACATAACAAGATTGCATTGGTAGTATCTTGACAAAATTTAACAGCACAGCATTCCTTTATTGTTACTTTACTTTAAAGTTACTTTGTAACAGCAGTATAAACAATTTGAATTTAACTACATGTTGAGTATCCCTTATTCGAAATTCCAAACTCGGAAATGGTCCAAAATCTGAAACTTTTTGAGCAACGACATAATGTCACAAAATTCCACGCCTGACCTCATGTGACGGATCACATTCAAAATGCAGTTGCGCAACAGACGTTTATTCAGCGTCCCTGAGGGGTCCAAGACCCACGTGCATTTCTCTTTGTGTTTTTTGCTTATTCTCTGCTCTGTGGTGTAAAGATCGTGTATTGGAAGAGTGGATCCCTCAGTGTCGCAATGAACACATACGACTTAATGGTATGCTGATCATGAAACAAGCAAAGATCTATCACGAAGAACTGAAAATTGAAGGGAACTGTGAATATTCAACAGGCTGGTTGCAGAGATTTAACAAAAGACATGGCATCTGCTGATCACAAAGCAGTGGAGAAATTCATTGACGAGTTTGCCAAGTTCATCTCTGATTAAAATCAAATCTATGATGCTGATGAAACCTCATGGTTTTGGTGTTATTGCCCCAGGAAGGACACGGTGACTGCAGCTGATGAGACAGTCCCCTAAAGGAATTAAAGATGTCAAGCACAGAATAACTGTGCTGTTTAACAAATATTCCAAAATCTGAAAAAATCCGAAACACTTCTGGTCCCAAGCATTTCAGATAAGGGATACTCAACCTGTATAGATTCATCAGGTTGCTCACTCACTTTACAATTTAGCATTGCAAAGATATGACTATATGTCCATTTCTGGTCTATATGTTGTCATCACATTTCCGTATCATTAAAGTCATCTTAGAGGCTTCCGGAGTAAAAAGCAGATGTATATGTAGGTCTTTCTCATGCCTCAGTGCTGATCTCGCACTTTGCTTATGACTTTTACTAGCAATTTACTTCTTGTGTCTTATTATAGGGTTAACAAAATAGAATGTCTCCAACATTTGCCCTTTCTCTCTCCTTGACTTTAGAATATATACAATGAGAAACATAAATCACGTTATTTTTTTGTGTAGACTCTGGTGGTCCTTCATGTAGCGAACCCTTTCCCAGATGGCTATTATTTAATGACTTGCCTTTTCCAAAACCCAAGATCAAGGAGAGTAATATAGAGTAATATATAATGGCAGGTATATGTTTAGGTGCAGGAAAGGTTTATAAAGCTACCTTATTACAGAACTAATTCACAGAATATCAATCCACCAAATTTATCAGAGCTCCTTGTTTAATCTTTACTTTATATAATGAAGAGATAAAAGTAAAGTTTTCCCATAGTGAGATGGAATACCCTTGTTCTGTTCTGCGACTATGCGACAATACACAGTGTTTAGAGAGATTTCCAGCCTGGGGTGTGGCATTTTCTAAGGTGTTGCGTATAGATTTATGCTATTTACACACACACACACAAGTCACCTACTTTCAAGTACTTATTTATTTATTTATTTATTTAACAAGTTTTTATACCGCCTTTTCCTTCAATCAAAGCGGTTACAAAAACACAAAGGTTATAAGCAAGGGAAACATACACAGTATAAACATAACAGGACAGTGGTAATATAGGAAAAATAACAAGGGTTAACAATATATCAAAATTATTTATATAATAGATACAATAGATGATAACTAGTCATTGTTGATCCATAGTGTTCAATGAAAAGTGTAGTTTTAATTGCTTACGAAAGTCTTTTAAATTATCAATTGAACGTAAATCAGGAGGAAGAGAGTTCCAAATTAAAGGGGCAGCCAAAGAAATTGCTCTTTGTGAAGTACATCTGCATGATTTTAGAGTAGTTTCTTGGGGTGTTGCGGGTGTTTGAAGTGGATAACCTTTTTGGTCTACTGCTGTTATCATGGAGTAAGAGGGCATGGAGGCTGATTGCAGAACTCTTGTGTTTCATTTTGAAAATATTTATTGATTAACTTATACTTTATGCGAAGGGTTATCGGGAGCCAGTGGAGTTCTTTAAGGATGGGGGTACTGTGGGTCATAAATTAGTTGAGCCAGTGATTATTCTTGCTGCTGTATTCTGTGCCATTTGAAGTGGCTTGAGAGCATGTTTTGATAGACCATTGGTAGATAGGGTTGCCAAAATCCAGACTGGGAGTAATAAGTGCCTGGCAGACTGTACGAAAGTGTTCAGAGAGATAAGAGGCTTGAGGCGTCTAATTATTTTCATTCTGTAGTAGGCGTTTTTAACAGTTTTTTCTTATGTGAGATCGTAGGTTGAGCTTATTATCGAGGGTTACTCGGAGGTATCTTACTTCGTCCTTAATTGGAATCTTTGTGTTGGTGCATGTGATGTATGGTGGCGGATTAAAGCTGGTGTTTCTAGTTACAATAAGTGCTTCAGTCTTGTTCAAGTTTAATGCAAGGTTGTTATTTGTCAGCCAAATGGAAATGCTGGTAATGCAGTTTGAAATCTTGTTGTAGTCTGGGCATTAATATCAATTGGAGTGTAAATCATGATATCATCTGCATAAATCGTGTAGTCTATTTGATGAGTTTGCTATTATGTGAACATATTTGTTGGATAAATAAGTTAAAGAGAAGTGAGGAGAGTGCATATCCTTAGCGGTATCGCCTTGTTTGATTACTGTGTGACGTGAAGTGTTTTAGACCAATTTTAACTTGGAACTCGCCTATCAATTAGGTAGGGGACTCAAACACAGTTTTAGGACGGTTGCCCAGTTAAACCGATGCTACTTTAGTCTGGTTAAGAGGATTGCATGGTCCACTGTATCAAAGAGGTCCGGCTAGGAGGGATTTCCAAGAAGATCATTAATGGTTTCCTCACTATTGTAATTGTCTATGGTTTGAGTGCTGTCATTGAATAAATATAGGAAGTAGCGTTTCAACTCCATGGTTAGGGCGGAAGCCATGCCTGATGAAATAAATGTCAAGTGGTGGCATGCTCATCAATATGGTCTTGGCGCTGTAGTTGTACTGGCCAATTCTCAATAATTTTGGCCAGGAGTGGTAAGCTGGAAATTGGTCCTCATATTCCCGCTGGATTGTTTTTATCAAGGTTGGTTTTTTTTTAGGGATAGCCTAATTGTGGCTATTTTTTAGCTGTTTCTGGCATGATTCCTTGTTGTAGGGATTGGGTTACGAGGTGTGTGTATAAATTAATGAAGTTTGACTTGGTAGTTTTGATACCAAGGTTACCGGGCAAGGCTCTTTGGGTTGGCAGTGCTTGTGTTAAGTGCAGCGATGATGTCTGAAAGTTTGCATAGTTTGAGGGAGTGTGAAACTTATTCTCACATTTTTACTTTTTGGTAAAATAAGACTGCTGTTTTCCAGATTGTTTTAAAGGTATGAGTTTGGCCTATTTTCACTTGAAGATAATCTTCATACACTTGAGGACTTGATCTGAATTTATCTTTATCAGAACTAACTTGGTTCGTTGACTAGATTTTTTACTATCTCAAAAAGGTTCCCCTCGTTTGTTTATATGCCTTCTGGATAGTGTTTGTGTTGGTGCGTCTTTTTTTTGTTTTTGTTGATGAGATCGTTATAATTCTTTTGCTGAATTAAATATACATCCTGAGAGGTGGGGGATTTTTGATCGCTCCAGTTGCGTTCTATCTTCCTTAATTCCCTCCTTAGGCATTGCGTATTGCTGTTTGGAATACCACGTGCGTGATGGTCTTTCTCTTGATCTTTCTTGAGTCTGTTATAGCTAGCATTGGTCTGCAGTGCTGATGGTGTTATATCAATTGTTCACTTGTTTGTGTTCAAATCAAGTTTCAGCTGAGTTAAGGTGAGGTAGTGTGTCTAGTAGGAATTGTTCTTTCTCGAAAGCTTTGAACCTTCTTATGAGCACAAATGGCACCTGCATGCATTCTTTCGTTAGTTGTTTCCTGCAGGACTTGGCGACACAATAATTAAAAAATGTTGCCTTTTAGTGATATACTATTTCTGTTATTGTAGTTAACATTATGTGTCACGCTGCCAAAATCCTATGCTTGTTAGTTCAACAAAGCGTGCAAACCTTTGCAGAATTGCAGACTATCTGACACAAAATTTGAACCGTGTTTGCAGAATTCCAGTAGGAATATCATTTGCTGCTCTTTAAGCAGTCACATAAAACCAATCACACATACTTTATGCGGGCATGCACGTGAGCAAGAGTTTTGGGCAGAATCTGGTTTGGGCATAGTTCATATTTAAGGATGTGAGTTTACAAAATACTATAACTTATGTATGTTCTTGAAAAATCTAGGCATCAGCCTTTACGCCACCCCATAAGGGCAGACAAAAAAATGACTAATTTGACATGCATTTAGACCACATAAGTAATGAGCATACTTTTACCTCCCTTGTCAGAAGTTTTATAAGATATCCATAATGCTTGTGGCCACATGCACACATCGGGCTAACTAAACTAATACCTTATTAAATATACTTGACATCTAAAAGTACACGTCCCCAAATCAAATTGCCTCTTAACAGTAGGCATCCAAAAGGTAATATCATGAACTCCATTTAGTGCATATGTGGTCATATATGCAGTTATAATTGGTCTTATAAAATTAAATAGGGCAGAAAAGGGATGCACAGTGACAAGCTGGTGTGTCCTTTTACAAGAGGGCTGCACATGGTGGCGACTGAGTAGGGTACAGGCGGAGTGGCAAAGTATGTAGGTTGATTATGAAATACAGTAAGCTACACATGGGCCTTTACACCTTCTCTCAGTTAGGCAGAATTGTCCACCCCAGCAATGTCGCCAGTGATTTGTGGCAGGGATTTGCACTCATATTTTCTAGATATACTGTTTGCCTACTTGTCTTTTTGTCTTTTTAACATAAGGGGCCTGCCCCCCCGACTCATTGACCCTGTGGGCACCATGATATAAAGATTACCCTCAAAAAGTTATTAAGTCTCTTTGAAAATTGGACCTCTGTATCTTTCCTACTGAGGGGCAGTTACATCAATGGAATTCAAGGAACAAAACCAGTGTTGACTGAATTCATTCTTCAAGGCTTCCCCCTAATTCCTGATTGGGAGATATGCCTCGTTGTGGTGTATTCTTCCTGATTTATTACTGCTGACACTAACAGGACTACCTTTTAATAAATCATCTTAATCTGCATAGATTTACCATCTCCATACACCGCTTTACTTTTTCCTTTGCTACTTTCTCCGTGCCTGGAGATTGTGATCACCACAACTGTTGTTCCTACAAGGCTGTCCAAGTCTCCTGTCAGAGAAAGAAGAGTATCTCTCTTCTTGGGCTGTGTGATTCAGTGCTTTTTTCTATTTCCTTGTGGGGACGACAGGAGGCTCTTTGTGCTATCCCCAGCCATGTCTCTTGATTCAGCGTAACTTAGCCATCTTGCAATCCTTTTTGCGCTACAATACCATCTTGACATGGAAACTGTGTCATGGCCTTATTCTTGGCTCGTGGCTTGGAGGCTTACTCTCCATCAGCATGCCCACAGTTCTGAAACTTCAGCTACCATTTGTTGGCCCTAATATTATAAACCACTTCTTTTTGTCTTTTGTTCGTGTGCATGGCGCCGTGTAATAAAACTAGCCGTTGGGTGCAGACTGCTCGCTTCATTCAGTTGCTTTGATTTCTTCCTATTTTCTGTTGTGCACATGTGGGGAGGCTTCCTTGATATTTAACCATGGTGTGTCCTTACGTGTATCTTGGAATAACGATCTTGAGAATCCCATCCACTCAGTGGGCGCGAAAAGGCCTTCTCCACTTGTGTGTCCCATCTCATCTCACCATTGTCCGCTCTGAGGCTATAGCAGCACCATCTTTATCTATGTGACACCATTTCAAGGGTCCTCGTTAGAAATGAATAAGCTTGGTTTGTGTCCTAACTGTGTTTTTGTTAACTCCTGCCTTAAGCCCCTTTTATTTTTAGCCTCCGGAATGAGAAAGTGAAGGACGTCTTGAAAAATTCTGTAGCCAAAAAGGTAAACGTACATTTGCAAATTAAAATGAAATTTTTAGCCTTAAATTTTCTGCACGATGTTTTACCTGGTTCTGTACCTAGGAGGCTAGTGAGATTCTAGAAGCAGTACAGTTCAGGTGGCAACATACTACTGCACATCAGGGGGCAACCATCTATTGCTGGCGCCTTTTAAATAGTATTGAAGAATTTTCTGTGGTGGCTGCCACTGGTTTAAATTCTGGCACCAGTGTTTAAAATTAATTCATATACCGTATTGAGAATACCACTATGTTGATTACTTTAAACACCCAATATAGGAATGCATATGCCAGTATCATCGAACTGTCCCCAAAACCAATTTTACCAATGGCTTTTAAAGACATGGCGGTTGCAGGGAAAGCCAAGTAAGCAGAGGCATATCTGGGATGGGGCCAAGGACTGTTTGATATCTCCCGCTCGATTTCAGAATTTCCAGGAGGGCTGCGGTCACCGTCCAGCATGACTAGACA